>JAIPRK010000595.1:0-167650 GCA_025469195.1 Chaitophorus viminalis
TATAAAGATTTGGTGAAAATTTCAAGTTGTTACGGTTTTTCGTTTTTGAGTTAGAGCATTTTAAAAAAATGTATTTGGTCAAAACGTGAATTTGCATAAAATTTCCTGTATTTTCGTAATTTTTTTTTCGTTTTTTTCGACGCTTTTAAAAAGTATTGAAAAAGTTGCTTTTTGACAAAGGGTATTAAGGGGCGGCATTTTGAAATCTGCCCCAGGCGGAAATTTACTTAACCCGGCACTGTGTGTGTATAATTGAAAAGTTGTTGAAAGCACCTATATTGGATAATGGGTCGTGAAATTTTTCATTAAATGTAGTATCACAAACGCAAATTGGTGGTATTTTAGTTCTAATCTGTAAGTATTGAGGTGTTGTAGAAATGCGTACTATCTTCTTAACTTTATACTTTATATCATCATGTTTTCTTTTTGTCATCGATACATTGGAACGAAGAAAATCTATTTTTATTTTGACTTGGTGACATAAGTGGGATAGCGCTCTATCTTTGGAAGTGTTTAGTAAATTTCAAGTTTCAAGAGAATTTTCTCCTTCATTGGGAGACATTAATGAGGTCGAGGAAAGGAAAAACTTATTTCGGGAACCAAAGCTCAGGAGACAACCTGTTACGCAACTACTAATAATCAACCAACCGTACGCCATGTACCTGTTAAAAACGTTTTATTACCTCATAGAAGTTTGTAAAATATTTTGTAAAAAGTTGAAGTGTGTAAGCATATTTTAACTGATACCTATTGTTTTTATGAAATTTTAAATTTTAAATGGTAAGTTTATAATTACGTGAATACCTAGTACCTACGCTATATTTTCATAAAATTTAACGTAATTAATTAATGTTTCATATGAAGCATAATACTGAGTATTATATTGTTGTCGGGATTTCATTTTAAATCATTGGGTTCAAATTTAAATTAAAACTTTAACACTGACTCGCGCATAGGTTAAAATAAGTGAGATGAGCGTTAAAAACCCGTAGGATTCCTTAAACATGTTTCATCCTTTCCGTGCAGTACATTTTTTCCCGATCGCTAAATTGAAAAGAGAGTAATAATAATAACAATAATAAAATAAGAAGAAACTATTACATCTCGTAGGGGGCTTATAATAATGTAGGTTACCAGATTTTCATCATTAACTCTTCTATAATAACATAAACTTATAATTTTTCTTATCGTAATATTATGTAATTGTTTAAATTTTTAGTTCCTACCCCCCACCCCTATTTTAAGTATTTTAACACGCAGAAAAATACAGAGAAAATAGATGTTTGACAGTATAAACTCTGCACCATGTGTAAAAGTGTTGACACGTTTCCATGCGAATCTCGAGGAATTTATATAATATTATTTGGTTTTTACGTATATAATTTCATTTCCAAAATATTTACTTCAAAACTAAAATATTTCGTGTATATACTCGTATGTATAGGTACAAAATAATGTTTAACGGAATGCCATGCCGCCATCGTGACGCGTGGTGCACAATATTTGAAATGTCTGCAGTGTCGCGCGTACAAAAATGTCTTGTTTTGCCCCGCAATTTGTTATTTCCGTACGGAATACATTTCACATTACATTTTATTTTATAATTGATGACTGTCAGGTTCAAGATCGTTACGGTACACGAGCAAACAGATACTCGTACCACAATTCCCAACACAACTACTGCGCGGTATATAAACCGTCTCGGAAAACCCGTCCCATCGTCATCGTCTCCCGGGACAATATCGGTCGAACGGCGTATATATATATATATATACATAACATGATAATTACATGGCTGTTGATGTCTCTTGGCGGGGGGAAACAGTTCCGTAGAGTACCTACACGAAATGCGTGTAATATAGTTTGTAAAATGAAGGATATATTAAAGGCAGGCGTAGGTATATACCTACGTGTACCATATAAATAATATGAGTACACATGAGCCATATGCGAGATTTCAGGTTTTTTAAGCCCTACTATCCACCCACTATACCAGGGGAGCATTGGTATACAATGACTTATACGCCGTACCGCGTGCTATCCCAAATTGATAGGTCGGTAGAACGTATAGGCTTTTATACAAAAAAAAGTTATAGATTCAAGATGTATATAATATGTTGATCCATCGAAAGATCATATAATAAGAATAATAATAATAATAATTTAATAATTCTATGTCAATTTATAGACAAAAGTGATGAATATTTGAAAACATAATATAGTTCGTATTTCATATTGATATGAAAATTTTTCAGAATCATCATTAATCTTGATATAAAAGTTCAAAAACAGCTATTTATTAAAAGTGTTACATTTGATAAGTTTTTTCAGACTTTCAGTTTAAGGTATAATTTTTAGACGTTCATTATTATAGCAGTTTTACAAGTAAAAACCAATTAATTTATTCTATTCTAGAGTATGGTAATAAAGTTTTATGGATTTTGACATATTTATGTTAGTTTGAAAGTCATGAAAACAACTGCGTGAAACTAAATCTGTCGTCTAAAATGCCAATACAATTGACAAGTAGCTTCTCTTTTATTCTCCAATATATTGTTTAACGCACGTTTGTTGTGTTGATAAAACGTTAATGTAAATAATTGTTATAAAAATAAAATTATATATTTTATTGTAATTAAAGAGTTGGCACAATAATATACAATATTATGGAGATATCTGAGTCCGATCTCCGATCAATAAAGTTGACGCACTTACACATCATGACGCATGGAATCGAGTGTATCAAAATCATATTTTCATATGAAATAACAGTGTTTGAAAGTGCATCAAAAATAAATATTAATAAAAATCGTTCGTTTTTGAATTTCATTATTTTACGCGTTAGATAACGATTCCATTTTTTTTTTTTTTCCTAAACAGTTTACAACTTACAAATCCTGAATTTACATATGAAATTTATACGAAGTTCGTCAATGTACTAAACTTTAAAGCGCGTATTTACTATTAAATATATTTTATTTCAGGAAAAACTTTTATCGCTCGCATGGGCTGTTTGATATTTATTATTCATTAACAGTGAATACATCATCAATATATATATGTCTTTGAAAGTTATTCTCGACAACGGTCGGTGCGAACATTTTACAAAATTAATTCGGTTTGATTCTAAACGTTTCCTT
The DNA here is from genome assembly GCA_025469195.1 of Chaitophorus viminalis. NCBI lineage: Eukaryota > Metazoa > Arthropoda > Insecta > Hemiptera > Aphididae > Chaitophorus > Chaitophorus viminalis. The sequence continues at coordinate 3,141 of JAIPRK010000595.1, forward strand.
ATAATTAAATGTACTTCTTTTACGACCACGTATCGTGTACCTATAATGTATAGAAGGCAATACATTACGTATAGAAAACCTCTGAGGCAATATTCACATGGAATAAACAACAGCCGTCAAGTTCTGAACGATAACCGTATACTACGTAACCTTAAACTCGATAAAATGTGCTTTAAATTCACGTTATTAAAAGAAGTTTGAAGATTTCCGTGAGTTTCGTGAAAAAATACCTCCTACACGGAAACTACGATTGATTTGATATAGTTATAGTTGATAGTTAATTTATAGTTAATTAACCATGATAATTTCATCTATTATAATACATTAGATCATATTTTTTACTAACTTGCGTCTAAATCAAATATCAACGAGTTGTATAATAATATGTAAATTTATAATTTTTATTTTCCCGCACAATAATTTTGAATATTTCTTAATCCATCTGAAAATTGCATTTAGTCAAGCATACAACAATGTATGACTTACGAATATGTTTCGTTTAAAACTATACCAATAATATATTAATGAAATAAAATATAACACTTACTCGTATGTGGGTTCAGTTTTAGTTGTGGACCTTCATTTTTTTTTGTAAACTGTAAGTCTATTTTTTATTGCATCAAAAATAATGACACGTACGGACAAAAATACATTTTACTTGTGTTTTTTTTTTCATATAATACCTATAATACCATCATGTCATTTTGTGAATTAGTGGTACTGTGTTAAACGAAACACGACCCGTTCCCTTTAATTGGAGATGGTTTTCGTCCCCTCTCTCCCACCCATGAGACGTGTACATGTTATGAAACTTCGTTAAAACGGTATCCGACAACGTTTTAATTTGCAATTGTGTGTATTCCGGTTATTGGCTTTAACTATAATGTGAAAAATTTTCAATCGCACCTGCAGTTCCACCCCTATATGCACAACGTTTACTAATTGGTTCAAACACACAGCAGCTAAGCCCCTTGCGGTGATAAAATACGAATTAATCTCGTTAACACGAGTTGTCATTATACCTCGCTGCGAACACAACGGGTAGCCGTTTTTTTTTTTTCATATTTATATTTATCGATAACATAACAGATATACGTCTTTGATCAGTTTAGTGCGCGCACAGTATATTTCATCGTTATTATATTTATATTATCTTGTCGTCCAACCAGAAAACGTACGGTGACAATGTCATACGCGCGTACACAAAACGGCGTTTCATACAATGTTTTTGTTAAAACTTTACGAAACCGTATGAGCAGTCCATTCTTAAATTGGAAAAAGATCAACCAAACTAAGGTTAAAACTACGTCTAGCACAGGATATACGACACTTGTATACTACTGGAGACAGAGGAACTTTTAGATTCAATTAATCAAAAAAAAAATAAAAAATAAAAGTACATGTCAATTTATTCGTAATACTTATTTGAAAAACAGTAATTAAAATTGTAAAATACCCGACGTACTGAAACAATTTTTTAATAGTAATTAAAAAAACAAATTGTTTTCGTTGAACAAACAAATAATAATACGGTGTTTATAATCGTTAATGTGGACGCGGAAAAACACGACCACAAAAACATTTGTGCGTTGAAGTATAATGCAACACAAGCTGTACGGATGAGCTGAAACGTCTACGCCAAGTTGTACATTTTATGGTTTGATTTGATATGACTAATACGCATGTAAAACGACCAAAGGGTATAAGTATTTAAGTTTGATAGTATGAAGTTTTCACACACTTGCGAATGATTTACATGATTAAAAATTACTTTTTCTTCTTAATTTTTCCAACCAGGAACTTTTATAACTGACTAGCCACTAATACTCAGTATATAATTTTGTGCTTCAAGTTTCAGTATTGAAAGTACAGCAAACTTCTTATAATCGAATAGTAGTGTAATATAATAACTTGAAAACACTGTACACGTCGTGTTATAACAATGTTCTACATACTTTTTGATAACCTATTTCAAACTTTTAAAAATGACAGAATAATAGGTACCTATACGTTTCAGTTTTGTGTGGGTATTTGTGACTAATTTTGAAAAGTAAAAGGAATAAAATAAAACACTTGAAAAGTGTTACTTTCAATCGATACGATGTGTGTCAAATAAATAAACGAAGTACCTGCTGAGATTAAACCTGGGAAAATTAATCAACTCTACCGAAACAATATTATATATAAAATAAATCTCGCTGAGATGATTCGTTATACCTTTTAGGATTTCGGAACAAATAAATCAAAAACAATAAACAATTTTTTTTAACGAGTCTATTGTACTATACGTATTTTAAGAGGAGATTTATTCAGTTTTTAAGGTATAAGAAAAATTACATTTTATCTGTAATTGTTTAAATAAGTTTCAATGAAAAGCTACAGTTTTTTTATGTCTTCTATTTTTTAACTATCTATGAGCAAACATTTAAACATAGCCGGTAGAGTAAAAGTAGTAGGTACGAAATACAGGACGTGTCTTTGTCACAACGAAAAAAAGTAATTCACAAAATATTTGAGAAACGCAGTCGTTGAATTCCATATAAACGGTTTTAGGTCACAACTGTTTTTATATTTATTGTGACGTCATTAGTTAAAGCACACCAACTGGCTCTATTCATAAACTACCTACCTTTATAAATTTTACCACTGACTCAACCTCAACCCTCACCCTACCATGTGCAAAATCATGCATTAGCAATATATACGTTTTAAAAACTGCATAATAATGTATTTTATTCAAAACGAGGAAACGAATGACAATACGTGTAGCTGTTTAATGTAGAAAAATGATTGTTAAAATAAAAAAAGTTGTTGATATTGTTCCCAAAAGAAATGTAGGTCATGTATTATTATAATAGTGTTCGGTAAAGCTTTTGTATTCAAGATTTACTGTGATGTGAAAAGGTGTTCTGTATAATATTATTTTCATAAAGAATATAATAATGCAAATGAGTATTGATCGAATGTTTGTTCTCAATAATACTATATACATTTTTAAGTAATTCGTTTTTCAAACGGTTCGATTAGGTAAAAGACGAAGTTTTATATATTTTAATAATATAAATACTGCAGTCTTGGCATATTTTTATATCGTGTTTCCATAGGAAAAAAGAAAAAAGAAAAATATCCATTTAGAATTATTTATTTTTAAATGTAAGTGTTATTTTTAACGTTCACGTTTTAACGGGTGCACACATATAGTTAAATTATAATTATATTGAAATAAAATGTATTCCACTGAATCTAATCAATAAATTAAATTCCTGGCAACAAAAATTAATTTACTTAAAATAAAAAAAAAGAAATAGGTTGTTATTGCTCTTCGATAAAAAAAATATTATTGCAACTTTACTAAAACACTTCGTAACGTACATTGAAAAAATCTCATTGAGTGAAAAGTTTTGTTTAGGTATCGTACATGGACATTCTTCGGTTTTTTTTTAATACATAGTCACAAGTACGAATGTTATATAGACGATAAGTCTTATTTAATTTGCGATTTTCGACGGAAATGGACATAATATTGTTAACGATTCGAACACAAGAACGTCACGCAGGTCACCAGAAATCATACAGCAACGCTTGCGCTACAACAACAACAACAACAACAACAACAGTATATAAACATATATATATATATATATCTAGTAATTTACTGAAAAGTGTCGATAAAAAAAGATGAATCGTGCAGTAAGTGAATTAAAGAGACGAAATCGATTCTACAAACAACGGTCGGGTTAATGGAGTGCATCGGGACGTTATATTGCATCAACAACATTTATTGAAATCAATCAGATTAGTAGTATATATATACACGTATACTATGCAGTAGTGTTATTGCGAAGCAGATGTTTTTTTTTCTCTCTATTTCCTTTTCCCCCGCTAAGAGAACGCGCGTTATTATTACACGCACGCCCACTTTTACGGCACTCGTGTTCATTTACAATATTATGTATTCCTCGCAATAATAATCTATGCACTCCTCTTCGCGACAATCAACGTACAACATATTATGGAAATCATTCTTCGCGTGTATACAAAGGCTCATCACTACATTTCGCTCGGATAACATAATATTATGTACCGTCGTCGCTGCGTTTAATGAGTCTTGAATTTTGCTCGCCAGCTGCTGTCTCATAATTTTTCAACCCTTTCGGCAAGCTAACACGTGGATGGCGGGCGGCGCGCGCGCGAATGTCACCGTGAAACGAAATCACTGTTTTCCCCATCTCTGCGGCGACGACCATGCGCGCACCGGCCAAACCGTTCGCTGTTTTATTTCTCTACGACAGCACTTATTATTAAATGAACGGAGACCGAGAGCGCATATACAAGCACCTGGGGTCGCGTAAGTCTCCAACCCCCCACCACCCACCCCCTGTTATAATAATAATACAGGCGGCGGCGTGCACTCTGTCAGCGATGTCAAAATATCAACTTTTACCCCGCGCGTTATTAGGCACACAAACGTTGTTGATATTAACACAATAATAGGTATACCTACATATTAATATAATAGAGCTGATTTTTCACGCCGAAACGGCGACGAATAATAGCCTCTGCAGTTGAAAAATGTAAAAAAAAAAAATAATAATGATAATAATAATAATAATATTAAACAAACCGATTACTTAACGCATATTACGGTTTTCAATTTACTGAAATTGAAAATTACGATTCAAAAAAAAACACTGAGCACGTGACGTTGACATATATCAAACGGGATCTCGCGCTACGCCGATTTTATTGTTTCCGTATGTTACCGCTGCCGCCGACGTACAACGCATTATAATAATATTATTATACGAAACGTTTATATAATAATATTATTATTATTATTATTATTGACTCTTTGCCGCCACCACTCGTTACGATTCTTACGAGCTAATGGTTGCTCGTTAAAATAATATGTCAAATAAGTACGTATGTCACTGTAATGCTATAATATATTATACCATGGTGCGCGCGTGCGCTATACCTATATACACAGCTGCAGCACACGACCACTCGTAAACTTATATGTAAATCATACGATTGTTCAATGTATACGTGTAGTACTACATTAATAAAACTTTCCAGTGACCACGGGCCGGAAAACGTTGATGAGAAAAAAAAACCAACAACAACAACAACTACGGTGATTCTGTACGACGTTTTGTCATTAGTATTACAAATTACAATACTATAGTAATAACCATTCGAGTGTTTAACGTGATCACTTGAATATTATTGTACTATAATCAGGATTCAGGGTTAAGATGTTTATGATTGTGCATATGTTTTTATGGTCATGTCCAACAGCTTTCATTTTTGTATTATAGAAATGTGTTTCGTGATATCTATATTTAAAATATCAACATTTTATTTTCCATATAATTGCATATTTTACCATTTCTGTTTATAGGTAAGTGTATCTACATTTACTACATTTTGTGTTTTTTTTTTTTTTTTTTTTTTTATAATGCATAATATTTGATGTTTACGTGATTGACGATTGTTGATGTTAAGATATAAAATTATATTCATGTACTAGCAGTTAGTTTTTTTTATTAAAAAGAAGTTATATTACTTAATTTCCAAAAATATAAAAATAAATATTAAATGAATAAGGATAAAATGATGAAATTTAGATAGTATAAATTTAAAATTAGTAAAGTATACCTATATTATTTCACTAACGTCCTTGTTCAATAATATATTTAAGACAAAACATACATTATTGTCCAGCTATTTCTTCTAATCATTTATTTATTTTTAGATTCTAATAGTGAAATAATTGTATTGGTTTTATCTCGAGGTGGTTTTTATAATTTTTATCTACACATTTTATCTATAGATAAAATAGACCAGATGAATTACTCTAATATTATCACAATACTAGGAGGTTTTTGATAGGAAATGCTATTTAATTAGTACATCAAGAAAAAGGAGTGAGTAATCTCTTAAAATTTCACAATCGTTGTCCAAATTGAGAAAATCAGTGTAAAATTGCAAGATAACTTTTAACCCGTGACCGCCTAGTATTTTGTAACGCACTATTTCACCAGACTAGATTATTATAGAAATTGAAAAATGTCATGTTTATATGTTTCATGAATGCAAGTCATGGTAAAATGATTTTTTCATAATTTTTTTTTTAACATCCATTACAATTAAACGTCTCCTGGAAAGTATTAAGAAGTATTAATAAAATTAAATGTTGACTAAATCTTTCGACGAATTTTGATTATACGGTATTAGATAAACTATAAATAATAATCGTAGCGAAAGTCGAAACATTTACCGAGTCTTACATTGGCATTGAATAATTTTCAAAACGTTTTTTTTTTTACAAAAGTTAGAACATTAAAACTTTAATCTGCCGTGATAAAAAAAATTGTTTTTACTTCAATATCAACTATTTTTAAAAGTAAAAACGGATTCACCCGATCTCTTTCACTTAGAATCGTTATTTCGAGAATAATGGAACACTGGTTTCAACATGAAGTCTAAACCAATACAGCTGTTCATTAGTCATCCGACCCTGTATTTTGCCCGATCGATGCCGAGCTCGACAAGATTGTTCACATTTTAATTATGAAGGATAACGGTTTACGGACAGGTACGAACAAATTTTGAGGGATCAATGCGGCCATGGGCTGGTCTGGTCGTCGACTGCAAACATTATCAATATTACTTGTAAGTTTAGAGCGATCGATAATATCATACATATAATATGACCGATGAAGATCCGTTTGCAGTTAATTTGATTATATGTATAATAATAGGATTTTACACATATTCTTATCAGAGTTAAAATAAAATGAATGCAACCTGAATGTATTTAACCTAAAAGTTGTTTCTTATAAAAATCGTTTAAGATAGGGATTTTTGCTTTTCAAATAGTGCAAAAGGTACATGAAAGTTTTTCTCGAATTTCCTGATGACAGATGTAGATTTGGACGGAAATACTTTCACTAATTCCACTTTTGTAAAGTTCAATCTATTTTAATACTTTTCTTTAAGTATTTTACTATAGTTTTTCAAATTGTATTTCACACGTCTTTTTCTTTGTATACCTAGGTAGAAAAATAAGCGATAGCTGATTCTGATTGGCCCAATCTGCCTCGTGACGTGCATCATGATCTGTTTGGAGAATTTTTTTCGAACGGGAATATTGTAGCGACGGCCACGAACGCAGAAATTTCAAATTTTCATATTCATATTGTCTCCTTGTCATGCAATTACAGATGTTTCAAAATGGTACACATTTTTTTGTTCAAATCTAAAAAGTCACATGGATTTATGCGTACTGGATTCAACACAACATTCTATATACGTTTAATCGTATTTCATTCGTTTCCGGTTAAATCAATAACACATAATTGCTAGCAACACATTTAATTGGGCTTTAAAATTGTACAGTGCACGGATGCGCTTAGCGCTTATATATATATATATATATATATTTATGTCAACTTGTGTTTGGAAACAGCAAGGACCTTAAGCCATAAGCAAGTATCAATTATGTGTTGGCCCCAATCGATAATAATGACATGGCGTTATTGCACTGTCAACAAAGATCGGGGAAAACGTCTAGATTTTCACGTTATTTTTGGCAAAATCTACTTTATTATTCTGACAGCATAAAACGTCTAAACTTGTTCGTTTGCTTGAACAATTTTATGTAAAATTCAACCTTTTTATTAGGATGTTTCCAATTATTACATAACATGACGGTAAATTTTGTCTTGAATGAAATAATTAATGTACAACGATGTTCAGAACCTACAGTTGTTTTAGAACTCAGAAGCTCGTTTACGATATTTATTTCAGTGTATATATTATATATGTATTTTACGATTTGCAAAGTTTTGTAAAAGTAAGCCATTTACGTGGTAATAAAAATGAAAAATATATTTAGTTCAGTTTCTCATCGATTGAAAAGTGTAAAATGTGTAAAACCGATTATTTTCACAAACATCAATTAAATTCATCAGAGTAGATTTTTTAAATATTATTTAACAAATAATAATAACAATAATATTTATGAAATGTTTAATATAGAATTTAATATTATATATTATTGACTCGAGTGACCCATATAGTGATGATTAATTGATATAATATATAGTTAAATGTAATATGTTATAGGTTCTTACAAATGTGGAGAGGTGTGCATGTATAAATATAGTTTAAAATATTTGTATAGAGCCACAGAGGTAGTGCGCGCAAATGTCAAGATAACTATCATTAATTTATGACAAAGTCACATAACGTATAAATACAGCATGACTTGGTTTACTTGTCGAGAAGGCGTATTCGCATACTATATGCATACACGTGCTATAATTATTAATACACAATATAGAATTTCTGACGTTTTCGGCTTATCCATTCACTCCACTCGAATATAATAATATTGTGATTCGAAAATAAAAGTAGAAAAATATTATCTCAATCACCAAGTATTTTAAAACTTCTATAGGTACGGTTAACAATGATATTTTCCATGATCAATATTTGTTTCATAAAATGTTTCACACATCGCGTAATATATTGTACATAGTATATCTCATAAGAGCAGAAATTTAATATTATTATTAATTTCTTATTTATTTATTATTATTAGCTTTACATTAAATTAGTCTTTTTTTGATTTTTTTAACAGTTAAAATCAATATTCATGGATAAATTGAAAAAAAAACCTGAAAATTTGGCAAAAAAATTATTGTTTGTAATACACCGCATAAAATCATTCATCTTTATAAATTAAATTCCAAATCATATACCTTGGCTGTTGAAGGTGGTAAAAACGGTACATGATGTTTAATTTTTTGATTTTTTTTTGAAAATTTCCCGATGAATCGACTAATTTAATAAAGCCGTTGTATTGTTTACGTGATAAAACTAAGTATGCGACATAATTATAATTTTACTTATTTTTAATCATTTAAAAAAAAGTAATGCTTTAAAGCTTAAAATTCTAGTTCAAAAGTTCAAAAGAAACACAACAATTCAGATTTCGCTACATCGCATAAACCGTATAATACTGAGTATTTTCCATGTATTAAATTTAGCAGCTGTATAACTATGCACATTAAAAAATACGTCATTAACACTGCGTAATATTAATAATCTCTTCTTCCTTTGATCATTATTGTATTGTTTCAGTTATTGAGTAACATACTCGTTTACCTATTATCTAATCTATCAACTAAAACACCAGGTGTAAAATTGTATTGTAAACATTTAATTGATAATGTGATGTCACAACCCGTATAGTATGCGGTTTTTAATTATGAAATATTATCATGTCTCATTAGTTTATAATCCAGGAAGTTCGTGATTATCATTATTGTACTTCGGAAAACGGGAGTAAAAAAGGTATCGTATGGATTGTTTTGTTATTTTTTCGTGCTTTTATTGTTATTATTGTTCTTCAGTGCAAAACTACAAAATTATGCTATACATTTAAATTAGGCAATATTTTGCTCATGTTTTGCATATGAAATGGGTACATAATTATAATCCTAAAATCGTATAGTTATTATATAATATGATTCATATTTTACGGGCGTATTATGTCCAACAACTTAGTGTTATAACAACGTACGACGATTTATTCAATACGACAAATAATGATTGTTATCAATTTTATGAAGATCAAATCAGGTCGGAGTGAGACTTAATGAGAAATCCTACACAAATCCATCGGAAATCATAACCGACATAACCATATTTTCATTAATGATGTTAACAAACTATACTGATGAAATACGTTCACGCTTATCTGTACTGTTTTTAACGCATGTTCTGTATTACATTTTTATAAAAACTATTACCTCTGTAATGTAATTACCCTGTACTGTTTTTAACGCATGTTCTGTATTAAGTTTTTATAAAAACTATTACCTCTGTAATGTAGTTACCCGTTAAGTACCCGGTGCAAGTAGTTTATTCCTAAATTCAAATTTTTTTTTTTTTAAATAAAATACGAACAAAATTGCAACACGAGCAGAATTATATGAAAATAATAATATGTCAATTAAAAAATCAACGCGCGCAATGATTTAGTATCTAGTTGTAGTTCCAAAATTGGTTTTGAGTTATTGCACGTTAAATTTGGTTTATTTCAATAAATTATAAATTCAATTATATCACACTCGTATGCAGTATATAATATCGTGGTGCATGCTGGGTTCTAACATACTCTATATATTATTACAATAAAAACTTGACCAATATCCGATGATCTAATAAATTAAACATTGAAAATGCGAATCAATTAGTTTGGTACCTAAGTATGTAAATAATTAACGCATAAATCTTTAAATTAAGTTCTAATGCAAGAAGTGTTAATTTGGTATCAAAAACTGTTCAATAAAAAATCTCCATGCTAAAATTATCATGTAGAATATTATGTTCGGATCACAAATAACCAACTTTTTGTCGTTTTTCAATGTTAATTGCGCTAGCAAAATGAATTCTTAAACTGATGTTTTTGTCTATATTTTCTTTTAAAGTATTTAACTCCAATTCCTAAGAATTATAAAGAATGACTTTATAGAAATTATTATATTATTTGATGATTTACTAATTAAGTCATTTGAGTGCTCACCAATTTTATTTTTATACTCATTTATACATGATATTAGATTCTGAACGGTGTAAAGATAAAGTATGTAAAATATAAATTATTTTACAATAATGTGTGTGACGAAACCTTTTGGAACAGTTAAAATGCTTCGATTTTCTTATAAGGCAATTTTTCTAAAAGGAAAGTGAATTTTTACTTGGACAAGCCAAAAACTAAACATTTTCAATACATTTAAAAAACATCATCAAAGGAAACCATAGAAAAATTATAGAAAAACGAGAAATTTTTCGAAAAAACACATTTTGACAAAATTTTTTTGAAAATGCATTAAGTCAAAAAAAGAAAAACCGCAAATACTTGAAATATTTACCAAAAGTTTATAAAAGCGCTTTCTATACATAGTTGAATATTCAAAGTATTTTGATTTTTTTTTTACCTATATAAATACAATTGAAATATTATCGATTTTCCTAAGTATTTTTTTTTTTTTTTTTTGAAATATCGATAAAATAAACATGACTATCCAAAAAATTTCGAAAAATTAATAAAAATGTAGGTATAATAAATTATACTTATCACCTAAAAATAAGAAAAATTGAAAATCGTTTCACATAAATTTTTTTTATATGCTCATAAAATTCAAATTTTTACGAAATATATCAAAATTGAGATAATTTACAAGTTATTTTGTAGTTGAAAATTCATAAAATATTTTATATTTATACTTTAGGTTCAAAATGTTAATACAATGTTAACCATAAGTTACTTTTCAAATAACTATAAAAAAATTTCTACCGGACCTTCAGAATAAATTTTTTATAACCATCTGAAATTTAAATTTTTAGGAAATTGCATAAAATAACGATTTATTCTCAAACGATTTTAAATATTTGTTATTATTTATAAAGTATAAGTCATAGAAACTTGTAACTTTTACCATTTGTTAAGATTAGCATTTTATTTAAGTAATTTTCTTTTCAAAATATTTTACTAATTTTTATTTTTATAAATGTTGATAAAAAAATTTCCCCGGGACAAAAATCATAAACCTTTAATAGAAGGTTCCACATACGTAAGTTGTTCTTACTGTCATTCAAAAATTATTGAAATACATAGGCACGAATATTTTTCATAGACATTTTAAAAGCAAAAATATTGACATAATATTACAATTTCAATATAACATAATATATTATATATATTTATTCTAGACAAACAAATCATCTCGGTTCAGAATTGTTTTTCGTATGCAATAATATATGTTTCATTGCATTCAAATTGAACACATCCATTGTAATGAGTCTACCTATGAATGAGGTCCACTCCATTCCCTACAGTACAGCAGAGCGAGTCCTCGTCCAGCTCTTTTTTCATCCGTTTATTTTTTTTTTTTTTACACCATACATAACTTTTGTGTGTATAAATTTTGTATTTATATCACAAGGATTCTTGATTGTTATATCCTCCTGTTAATCAACGCCCCTGTGATTTAGCGCAACTTTGTGCTTTGTTGTGAGGGAACAGTACAAAGTGCAAACTTGAAGAGGATATTTAATAAACACGGGTATTGTGTACGAGTATAAGAAGTAGGTATACAACAAGTAATCACTACCTACACTGTTATATATATGTATATACTATGTCATATTTCTAACCAAAAATCAATAGTTAAATACATAAAACGTACATAAATTTATATCTATTGCAATACCTATATACACAGTGATCCAATGAGACATGTTCATACATACGCATCAATATACTGCAGAAACGCTACAGTTCTAAGAACAAAGAATGTTTTGATTAAAATCTGTAAGATAAAGTTTATGATTTGTAACGTTAACATTTCTTCCGCTAAGATGGCCGATTACTATTATACTGTTTTGCATTTATTACATAAAAATCATAAATTATAACGTTCTTTAACAAAGTGTTAAATAATTCCTCTGAAATTGTGTACCATATTAATCCATTTATTTTATTCGGTAATATTTCTATTAAAATATTTTAAACTTGAACACCAGCTTGGCTGGCTCCCTTGCAATATACTATAGGTAAATTAAATTTATAATTTTAATCGGAGAATGTTTTTATTTGTTTAGAATTTAACGAGGAGCTCTTTTACAATATAGAGTTTGTGGTATAAAATTACAATTATGTACAGATTTGATCTGGAGAAAAAATAATAGTACTTACCTACTAATAATGATAATAATAATGATAATAATAATAATAATAATAATAATAATAATAATAATAATAATAATAATAATAATAGTAGTAGTAGTACAACACTAAATAAAAAATAAAATAAAATTATATGTAAAAATGTTGATATTATAAAAATTTTTCAAGAAAAAATAACTATTGTTCTTATAAATATTACATTTTAGTCCGTACTTTTTATGTTTTATAATTTTCCCTCTAATCACGTTGTTGCGGTGACGGCGACGGCGATTAACAGTGTAAAGTAATATAGAGTAATATTATTATTTTACATTATTTATAGCAGTTAATATCAAATACCTTGGGGCAAGGCAACGTCAGTCATTTAACGATTTGTTCTTCAATTAGTTAGTGATTGCGTGTTTCTTTTAAGAAGTGTTTTTACAGAAAAGTCTTTGAGTTACAGATAAAATGTATGTTAACATTTTTACGTTTAATTTTAAGCAAAAAATTAAAACCCTAAAATATATCTATAGCTCAATGACTTTGCAGTAAAATTATAAAGCAATTTTTAGAGCAGATATTTTCACACGGAGTGTTTTTAGTGGGATATATAATAACGCGAGGTCATGGCTGAAAAATAGATATTTTTATATTGCTTACCGAGTGCACGCCAACGGTATTATAATATTATTATATAAGTAGACTCACTCGACGAATCGCGACCCCAGGTGCGTGCGTTCTCAGTCTCCGTAATAAGTGCTGCAGAGAAATAAAAGCGGACGCTTGCAATGATGCTATACATTGGTGCGCGCAGGATTACTGTATTACCGAAATTGGAAAACAGTGATTTCACTCAGCGGTGACATTCGCACCGCTATACCGCCTACCCTTCTCGTGTAAATTTTGTCAAAAGGGTTGAGAATTAATGAGACAGCAGCTGGCGAGCATAATTCAAGACTCATTAACCGCCGTGACTGTACATCATTTGAATGAAATGTAAGTCTTCACATGCAAAGAATGATATCCATATTATATTGATCCTCAAATATTATGAACAAAATTGTCCCAAACAGGGGTCATGGGGAGGGGTTATCACCCTTGCCCATTACGAAAATACTAATCGGAATTTTGGCACAGTTAATGCCGTATACGTACATACCTAGAGGCCAGTGGTATAGTACATTGGTATTGGTAACGATGCAACCATATTAAGTACATTATATTTATTTATTATCATTATTTATTTTAATTCGGAAAAATGTCATAAATTTTGTTTATCAATTTAAATTGATTTTAACTTTTATAAAATATTCTTTTATTTCTTTTAACATTTTATATGTTATTAATTAACTAACATTTTTATTTAATAAGTAATCACAATTTAGATATGTCAAAAAAAAAAGTGATGATCATCGACGAACAAAATATTTATGAACTGCCCGTCAGTAAGCTGATTCGGCTAACAATACAATTACAAGAAAAATTAGAAGGTGAAAAACGTAAAAATGTATCAATTCAAGCCGATCACAACAAAACAAATGAATATTTGCAAAGAACTAGAAATGAAATGATGACTCTTCGAGAACAATTGGCAACAATGAATGCAACCCGTATTAAAAATGAAGCGCGGTTAGATGAACTAGAGAATCATTTAGAACAAGATCGAGCTCGGAATAGACAGGAAACCCAACATAATATTAATGTAATTCACAATGAAAATAAAAAAGCTATAGAATCATTATACTATGCTGGGTGTGAAAAAATTAAAAGCGATTGTCATGAAATTAATCAAACGCTAAGTAATAATATCCAAGAGAACGACAGACAACATCGTAACCATTTAAAATCTATGGAGTTGGAATATGTTAAATCGCTTGACCAACAAACGAGACAACTCAAGAGATTTGGCTTGAAGAAATTAAATATCTTCATAATGAAAGCATTGCGCGCAGAGACACAAATGACCAAAAACCACGAAGAAAATCAAGCAAATCGTGATACATCATATAATTTTCATGTCGCAGAAATCGACAATGCCTATTCAGAACAACTCGATGAAATAAGGCAGCAGTATTGTCTCCAAAATCGCCGGCAGCTAAAAGTAATTACTGGATTAAAAGAAAATGTGGAACAATTAGACAAGGAAAACGTACACCTAAGACGCATGATGTTGGGTCTTAAAATCAAACATGAGAAGAATAAGGACACCATCAAAAATAATGAAAACATTGTATCGAGAAGTAAATTTCAGATAAATATGTACAACAGTTACAAAAGTATGACAGAAAAATGTAACGGGCACCTTAAGTCCTGTCAAAATCGTTTGAAAGAGAAAACGTACAAGATTGCATCTTTAGAAGTTGATAACGCAAAATGGGAACAAGCCTACAAAGCCAATGAAGAACGATTAATCGAAATAATCAACGTTCTACAAAATAAGATTAGTGTATATAAATTGCAAACATTGGAAAACACAGGGCAGCCATAGACGTTAATTGTTATTATAATTTAGTGATGTGCGATTTACAATTGTTTTTTGATAAACTTCTCCTCTATACCTATACGTATACCTAGGTTTAACTCATTTTTCATGTTGGAATAATATCTTAAATATGAAAATAAATACTTATACATCATACTTCTTAAAAAATGTTTATATCGATCGATGTGTGTCATTGCAACATTTTAAAAGTTGAAAATTTATAAGTGGGTCAGCATACTTGCATACTTAGCATAATTGTCTTTAAGTGACCCCATAAAAAGAAATCTAGTAGCGTGAGACCAGGAGATGACCATTCAAAGGGTCTGTATATTCCTAGCCATCGATTTGGAAACTGCATTTGAATTGTCACGAGTTACTTATGTGAACATTGTGAGCTGGAGCGCCGTCATGTTGAAAAATAACATTTTGTCTTATAGCTAAAGGAATATCATCAATCATCTTAGGTATTAATAAGAAATTATAATATCGTCTTCCATTGAGTGTTTCAACATAAAAAAAAATGGACCAAGTAATTTACCACTGAACTAACTACACCATGCGTTTGTTCCCCAAACAGTCTAATTATTAGATTCATATGTCCAATGTGGATATTAATCGTCCAAATGACGGTTATCTTGTTTATTTATTACATCATTATATTCCTAAATTTAAAATAATCTGTTCTTAATATTGAATTTAAAATGAATTGATTTTCGTCTAAACCGGTTTAACTTAAAAAAATCGAAAATTCCATCTGTCAATAAATAGATCAAAAAAAGTAATAATACTTCAAAAACTTAACTGTATTTAAAAAACATAAATATAAATATATGGTAAAAATTTTAAATATTTATAGTTTTTCGTTTTTAAGTTAAAATAAAATAAAAATAAATATTTTGTCAAAGTGGTTTTGCGTTTTCCCTTACTTTTTTGGTTTTTTTTGACGTTTTTGAAAATTATTGATAATTTTTTACTTTTTACTTTTTTACCCTAAAAATACCAAATAGATTCATTTTGCTTTCAGAAAAGTTTCTGAATAAGAAAATCGAAGCATTATTACTGCTGTACAAAACGTGATGACAGAAAAAAAAAATAAACATATTATTGTAAAATAAATACATTCATCGGAATCTGAAAAAATTACGTTGATTTGACAATAATCTTGTTAAATAAGATAACTTAATAAGAAACTTTCAAATCAACTTATAGATTATTGTTGAAAAAAAAAATCCTATTCTAAGGACGCACATGTAACATTAATAATTGTTGTTTTAGTAATCATTTTTAAACCATACAATTTATATACCAACAGTTATAGTGTATATGATTAGTATGAAAAAATTGAAGACGTAAATAAATTGCATATACTTTCAGAGTTAATCTTTCGAAAGCTAGTGAAAAAATATACATACGTTCCGATGGTATTAACATTAACATTTTTATCCCTCATAACGTTCATCCTCCTACTCACATGACATTATCATAAACCGCTCGTACTGTTTTAAAAGTGAGTTCTTAAATCTGGTGATTTACGTCACGCGAGTAAGCGGCGGCGCTACCCGATTAAAGCGACATGTATATATTATAATGCACTTGAGTGTCGCGGCGCGTCCATCCGAAAGACCACCCCGGACTGGCTCGTGCACGAACACAACGAAAAACCCGGGATCGGACCTTTTTACTTTTTCTTCACATAGGGTCGAATTTTTTTTTTTCTTTTTTTTCTCGTTTTTCGCGTGCCCGATCTCTCCGGACGGTGCGCTTTGGAAAACATTAACCGTTCGGGATTAACCGCGCGTTCGAGTCGCATATAAGTCACGCGGCCACCATGCGTGCGCTCGCGTATTTTCCCCAGAACTACCACACCGCCGTCGTTTCGATGGTCCCCGGAGGTTTTAAAGTGGCTTGTCGCTCACGGCACTTGTCTCGGGGATTACTTATATGCGTATACGGCTTTTGTTTCGACGACGACGACACCACCGTGGTTTCATTGTTCTCTCGTTGGCCCCGAGCATGTGCGAATTTTTGTGTATATCACCCGCTCGCCATAGCAAATAACAGTGCACGAAAAAAAATAAAAATATATATTATGTTTAATGTATAACGCGAATCACCTCATCGCCATCGTGCACGCGCGTCTCGGTAAATAAACGATTAATATTTAAATACACCGTTCCGTTCAACAAATGACGTAGGCCTTGTTTATGTAATGCGTGTGTGTGTGTATGTGTGTGTAGTAGTAGTAGTAGTATTCTTTATTGTATTAATTAACTGCACCCCCGCACAGTTGACGCGTGCACTAGAATACCTGCCAGAACATAAGCCGTACAAACACGCTTTGCAACGGGGGGGGGGGAAGATTTGAGTTCTTTAGGTAGGTAGTTGCGCTCATTACGACATATAACCATGTTTATAAGTACTGGTGTGTGGGTTCAATTAAATTAAAATAAAATAGTGGTTTGCAGCAACGTTATGCGTTAGGTTTAACCTAACACGCGTATACTATTATTTTATTTTCTTCTGGTAACGACTTTCAAATACTATGATGTAGACCAGAAGTCTCCAACCTTTTTTTTTTTACGAAGGAACAAATTTAAAATTTGCTTTGGAATCGCGGGCCAAAATCACTTAAGGATGCATAAAAATATGAAAATTTAATCGAAAATGGACAAGAAATATTTTCTGACAATTTAAAATTGTATATTTTATTTTAATATAGTTGTGATTGTAAAAAACCCCACCCGAAGAAACAAATGTAGTCTACAATTTGTAGTAAAATTTTACTAATTTATAGTATAGTTAATTATACTAGTTTGACTAGTTTATACTTGGGCACCTATTTTATGTTCTTCTTTAATTAGTAACATGTCTTTATTAATAAATCCAGATAGTTATTCTTCAATATATATTATTTTATTACTTTAATACTTAAAACATTATTCGTCTAGCATGATAAATTTGTTATATAGCCTATATAGGTGAGTACATTTTTTCATTTTTATTTGTTGAGTATGTTTTTGTTCTGATTTTTTTTTATAATACGATAAATTTTCATGAAGAATCATGTCTAAAATGAAGTAGATCTGCAAGTATACTTGAAGCTACTATTCAACCATATATCACATTTTGTGGATCAAGATTTTCAGTCAATATCTTCATGTTATATTCGAGTCAATTAAAGCATTTTGATTATCATTTAAAAGTACTAAAGGTGTGCTTTAAAGTATATTAATTTGTTTTCAACTGCAACTACTTTTCCAAAAGAATGTTATGATACATCGTTAATAGTGCAACTAATATTTCAACTGCATATATATAGCATGCAAAGTCTACATCAATTATCAAAACGCTAAGTGTACAGTTTCAATAATTACTATTCCTTCTATTTGATATTTTCGGTTACCTACCTACACATAAAATATCAAATTATTTATTAAGGCATGAAGATGAATTTATATTTAATTAGATTTATTGTTACTATTGTTTATTATTTGTTACTATACTTGTATTGTATATAATTTATTAATTTTATTATAAATGTGTGTGTGTGTGTGTGTGTCTATGCACTATTAGTACTTTATTTAATTTGTATATTATATAAAAAACTAAGTCTAAATAATTATTATCATAAAATCATTGTAAAAGTATTATTAAAAGATTGCATATTATATTAATATTATGTTTTTTTTTAAATTTTTTTAAAAAAAATCTAGTGTCTCCTTATTTATTGCTTATGAAACCATTCAAACCAACTATTCATAGATTCATTGAAATTATTTTATTTTTACATTGAAATTCCTCTGGTGATTGACATTCATAACAGCGTTATTATAATAAAGAAAAAAATTATATTTAAGAATTATATTTTTTATTTATTATTTTTATTATATGGCACCCGTAGGCCTTAAGGTTATTTCAACTTTTTATTTAGAGTTAATGTAATAAATAATTTATGGGTGTTAATTCTACAAAATAGAAAATAGTTTATATTACTTTGAAATGGCGTTAAAATGATCACCAATCTGTGTTCATTCTACAGCTATGAAATAGTATAATAGAATATAAAATAAGGTTTAAGTGAAATATAATTGGTGTTTTTTTTACTTCTTTGGATGATCAATTGAACAACTAGTCTCGGGTTACTAATAAACTTTTGATAAACAAACTAATTATGTTTTAATAATATCAATTGAATCCTAACACAAAAATAACGAGCAAATGTGCATGATATTTACACCATTTGTTGTAAAATCTACTTCAGTTTTCTATGTGTGATACATGTGGCTTGACCGGATTAAAACGATTCTCAATTTTTAGCAAAACAAAAATTGTTTTATCTGTCGTTACCATTTCCTACGCACAATATTTAATAATATAATATATATATATATATATATACACGCACAATCAGACATTGAATGCGAAGGAAATTAATAAAAAAAATACTCTACAATAATGAATCTGCAATAACGTCAAAACCCGATACCGTAAAACTGCTTCGCAAAGTGTAGCGAGTTTTCGAGATCCGTGTTTTACGAATATATGTATATTGCATCGATCAAATTCTGAATGTTGCTTCGTACGATTTTCATAAGCAATAAGATGATTAAGATGCTTCATAAAGTACGTATATTATATAGAGTGAACGAGATTTATCTTACAACTGTTACTGTTTCTTTAAAAGGAGATTAAATTGATGTGAGATGTGAGAATATCAACGAGAAAATGGTAAAAACTAAGGATTAAAATACACAATTTATACATTATAATATTGTGAAGATACCTACTGTAGGCGACTGAACAAAAGATTATTTGTCAATAAAAGTACCACGGGAATATGTTTAATTTTATTAGTTTGTATTTTGCAACCCCCCGCTGCAGCTGACTTTGAAATAATGTAGACTTTCTCGAGCGTCTAAAATTAACTCAACAAATAACAGAGTTAAATATTCGTACGGTTACACATGATTTTTTTTGGACTAGTCAACTTTTAACTCATTAAAAGTAAAAGATCAATATTTTTATCGTAGATCAGTGAATCGGTTCAGGTATAAAAATAAACGTTTTACTATACGCACTCTGTTGGATCTCAAACTATTTTGATCTTCTATATTTACTAACAAATCTAAAACATGAAACCAACCCGTTTCAGACAAAAATAAAAAATTAACCAAAAAGTTCATTTTTACATCCCAAACAATATTGCGTGTGCGGCGCGTGGTGTATTTTATTGATTATTTGAACTCGACATTTGTAAGGCATAAATAAATTTAACGAAATGAAAGAAAAAAAAATCGACAACGATTTACATTTGCAGTTTGCACTATAATATTAACTAAAAGTACAGATATATATATAGATTTAAATGCATATAATATATGCATATATAACAAAGGAATTGATTGAACTTCATCAATCTTTAAACACTGATCGCACAAGTCCGTCATCGCTATAGTCGGAGCGCATAATATGCATCCTAACCAGATCTATTGCATTAACATTTATCATTTTGTTTGATTCCAAAACAAATAAGTATATACCTAATATCATAAAGTTATATCGGTTTCCCGAACAAAGTAAATATTTTATACATACATAAGTCTTGTATACTATAGTTTTCTGTATCCTCGTTGTTCGTATTATATATATATATATATATAGGTACATGCGCGTATATTGTAAACTATAATATTATATAATTTAAACCCGAATGACGTCATAATATATGAGAGCGCAATAAATAACAAGTCTGTTCGAGTGTACAGTTTTGACATGTTTAAATATTTTGTATCTGCACATAGGTAGGTACGTAAAAATATTGTTGAGAATGTCTTAACGTTTTGTTACGAATAAAATATACACATATGATGTATGTGTACTAAAAGCACGCGATTAAACATCGTAATGTTATATGGCATCAAACACAAAAAGAAAATGTCAACATTTGTCCGTTTCGTAACGACCGACGATATATTCTTGAATGACATAATAATAATATGTTCATGACGTATATAACACATTATATTATTATGATACGTGATTTGATGTACCAGTTTGAAAAATGATGTAAAAGTTATTTCGACAAATATTAATTTTATACATATTATTATAAAAATATTATTTACAATATAATGATTATCAAAATCGTGATAAATATTGACGCATATTATTCTAATTAGGTATTATTCGTTTTCCGACTTGATTGTTGAGACTTAACCCGTGCAACACAATTTCATCCGGCCCCATGAAGATTTCAATCGGTGTACTATATGATAATACTGATTACCGGAGCAATGAATGGTACAATGTTGATGTCCTCACGTTTAGAACGTGGGGCCTTGTGTAAAAGACCCATACGAACAGTGAACAGTTTCGAATTTACCGATGAAGCATGTTTAATTTAATATTAATTTATTGCCGTAAAAATCTGGTTTAAGAATAATTGGCATTATAATATGGACATCAAGGACTATGGCCAAATCTAAAATATAGCGTCAAAACATATTATGTGTATAGGTACATTACATAATTTTATCTTTTACTCTTTTGAAATAAACATTTCCACTTGAAGTAATTGATGTGAAAGTATATTATACCTAAGATGATCCGATGTACAACTGTTGTTCCTATATGTTTCAGTTGTTTTACGCAAAACGTCGCGAGTTTGGAACAAAAAACGAATGTGTGATAATACCGTTCGGATAGCGTTTTTTTCTTCAAATAATATAAAACACCGGAGATCGAATGGCTAAAGTACGCCGTGACCCAGGCAGTCGTATTATTAGACCGGTTGGTGCCTGCAAAAGTTCCGAAAAAGAATTACTAATAATAAATATTAGTAGTGGGCTATGCTATAGATAATTTGATACGATATATTGTTAAATTTTGAACGATATCGATATTTGAAATTGTATCGTTGCCCATCACTAATAAATAATAGACTTGGTTGAACGCATGCATATAACGGTTTGATACATCTCCATTTGTCTGTCTTTTGTTGGCGAAATGTTCGAATAAATACAACAGAAGCCTCGGTGTTGGTCATCGTACTGTTACCGTATAATATTATATTGTTATTTATATTATCTTTACCAATATAAATGTATATATATATATATATATATATATATTATTGTGTCTGTATAGGTGCAACGCACATTTTGCTGAACATATATGGTTTGGTATTGACCACGTCTGGCCCGTGATAATTTATTAGCCCACAAAAATAATGAATAAAAATCAAGAGAAAACTTATTTCACAGTTGTCTAAAAATATAACGTAGGTATTATACGTAAAATAAAATATAAGCGAATATTTTTTCTCTTCCTATTGACCATCATCAGACTATCCACTAACCACTATAATATATACGTTATTGATCGAACATGGACAGCATGTACATATATATATATATATATATATATGTTTTATAGCAGCTAACTGGATTCTTATACCAGCGTGAAAACTGCATGCGAGTCCCCCCGAGAACGATGTAATGCATAACGACTACAAGAACTTAAATAAGGGTAGACCGTGCGTATACGTGTGTGTGTGCGTATACGTGTGTGTGTGTGTGTGTGTGTGTGTGTGTGTGTGGGTGAAGGGTAATATACGCATGTCAAAATTTTAAGCTAAAAAAAACCAACTATTTGCACTACAAATGCAATGCTTCAAAAAGTGTTTTTAAATATTATAAATAAAAGAAAAATAAAGAACGGATGGGCATCGCTTTGCTGTACAGTTGGGGATGGAGTGTACCTCGTTTATAGGATAGGTCATTATTACAATGGATTTGTTTAATTTGAATGCAATGATAGATATCATTGAATACGAATAACGATTCTGAAAGGAGTTAATATGTTGGTCCAAAATGGGTATAAAATAATGTAGTATTTTATATTTAAATTGAAATATAATGCAATAGTATGCAATTTCGTAAAAATTTAAATTTCAAACAGTCATAAAATTTTTCCTCTTAAGTCTGGTAGAATTCTTTTTATAAATTTTTGAAGGTAAACTTATGAATAACCTAGTGTTAAAATTTTGAATCTTAAGTATAAACAGAAAAAATTTTATGAATTTTCAACTATAAAATAACTTGCAAATTATCGCGATTTTAACATATTTTATACAAATTTAAAATTTATGGGCTTATAAAAAAAATTTGAGTAAAACCATCTCCGATATTTTTTAGTTACAATTAGTATTACTTATATTTAATCCTTTAATTCATTTTCAAGAGTTTTTGGACAGCCAAAAAAATTTTATAGATATTTTAAAAAAAAAATCTTACAAAAATCGAAAATTTAAATTGTCTATAAATAAGTCAAAATATTTTGAAAACTTAACCATGTATAGAGAACACCAATATAAAGATTTGGTGAAAATTTTAAGTTTTTGCGGTTTTTCGTTTTTGAGTTAGAGCATTTTAAAAATATGTATTTTGTAAAAACGTGATTTTGCGTAAAATTTCCCGTTTTTTTCGTAATTTTTTTATCGTTTTTTTTCGATTTTTGCAAAATGTATTGAAAAAGTTGAATTTTTGACTCGCCCAAGTACCATCTACAGTTACTTTCCTTTCAGAAAAGTTGCTGTTTAAGAAAATCGAAGCATTTTTACAACCAAAAATCGTGTTCTCAGACAAAAAAAAAAAAAAAAAAAAAAAAAAAAAAAAAAAAAAAACACACATCATTGTAAAACCAATAGATTCCATCACTCCGTTCAGAATCTAAAAGTATATAAGTCATTCTATACTTCAAGAGTCAACTTCAAGTGAAAACTTGTTTATTTCTCTACATATTAATCAATGCTAACATTTTCAATCCCTGGAATAACATACAATCTTTTTTTTCCGAACACATATATATTGTACAGTATATAGTTTTTTTCTAGAAAACTTTATGTTTTGCCAGGGGCGGGGTGGAGAGCGCATGCCCTCTTGTCACTGCATACTTCGAGAAAATTTCTTTCCAATAGTGAAAAGGGTTTTATATCAAAATCGACCACTCTAGCACACTATAAAAATAAATCTGAAGACGAAAGTCTTAGGTTCGTATTAATAAAAATAATGAATACTGGTAATGCAAACGTTTTGTACAGTCGACAAGTATTAACAATGCGATGTAATTATTTCGATCCAAGAATGAAACATCCTGTTAAACTAATTGCACAATATTTATAATCAAAAGATTCCATCTGATTGCGAACAAGATTTGTACTTACTTGTAAATTATACTTATACCTGTTCCTGTTACACATGCAGTGCTGCAGATTTATTATTATTGGTGTTCATGCGAACGACACATTTTCTTTTTTTTAATTAATTATTTTCAAACAGATAAATGCGACCGTCGAAAAATCATGAAAAATTTATTTTTCTATTGCAATTCGTTATAAATTTGAATAACATAATATCTTGAATGAAGAATGAAAAAAATTGAAAAGTGAAAATGAATCTTATTCATGATGACGTTTGTAACGATTATGTTTCTATAATACTGTTTATAATAATATTATAATATAAGATTACGGTATCAATTAATTATTATAATTCGTATTATAACGTATTGTGTGTCACCATTACGGTGTTACTAGTATTCAAAAGTGCATGTATTTGTTTTTAATTATATTATAATAATTATTAGTGTTGTAGGTCGTAGCGGACTAAAACAACACATAATAGGACGCGTACTTCACAAAAAGTTGAAACATTTCATTGTACGCCGTCGTATATATATATATATATATATATAGTCGTCCTTTCGTTTTGAACGCGTTTAATATAAAAACTTGCGTGTACGTTGTGTAGGTACCTCATTATACACTTGTACATGTATACAAACCGTATACATTATATGATATATTATATGATATATTTGGCGTGAGTATAAACTAAAATTAGATAACCTACGCATATAGTTTGGTAATGATATAATATAAAATATATATTTTTTTTTCGAAGTTTACCCGAATAAAATTATCGTGAACAGTTCTGGAGGAACTTTGGCTCTTGAATAAATAACAACTGATTAGGTAACCGTGACATTGTTAAGCCCGGCCGCCCCCGGTTATACTCATTTGTTATTAAATTTACTGTTTTTCCGTTAATTATTTTATAAACAACCACTTTGATAATATTAATGTATTGTTTAGGATCTTATAAACTTTTCGTTTAAAATTAATTTAATACTACGAGTTATTGGATTTTTTTCATATCATCGCAGTGATTTTGTTTTAAGAACCATTTTTTATTTGTTTATATACACATTTTCAACTTCATGCGTCCTTACACTTTAAGACTACCTACTTACCTACTATGTATTATTTATTTTATGCATATAATTTTTAATGAATTTCCCTTCACGTCACGAACTGAATCCTGAAGTATAAATAGTTTACTATATACATATAAACGTTTATTTCACATTCATTATCCTTACGCAATTACATTTTTTCCGCATATTTTTGTATAATGTACTACATTCCCCAATGTTTCATTGCACTGAATTCACAGTCTTGATTATTTTGGTATTGATATGTATTGTGTATGGAACAAAGCGTCTTAATATTACTATACGAGACATTCATAAACGCAACTTGTTTACAATAATTGTTAAGTGTATGTACTTCACGTTTTAGACTATACAAAATTTAATAAAAAGACAATTACACATAGGTGATAAGTCAATACATAAATGCCTACATTTCTTTGATTAGTACATTTTATTAGTACCAACAAAAGAAAAAGGAAAATTATTTACTGTGTACTTTAACACACCGATTAAAATTAATATGAATTACGAGATATAACACTTTATCAGTAAAAACGATGCTACGGTGCATTCAAAGAAATAACAAATAATTTAAACTAAAATGTGAAAACACGGACGACTCTATTTCATCGAAATATAAACTTATGAGCCTGGAAATTATAATATCTGATCGATCAATAAAATTTTCTATTCAGTATGCCAATCAAATATAATATATATATATATATATATATTAATAGATTGTAATTAATGAATGTACCCTGTTAACGTGGACTAAAAACGCTTAATGAAAACATTAATAAAATAATATGCTTTTAGGAACGCGAGTTTACCTACAGGCACCACAGCACAACCATCAGGCAGTGCTCCAATTCCGCGTGCGGCGGATTACCGAAGTGTAATCGATTAAATAAAAATGTACATTGTTTCGTTTTAAAACACATGAATTCGGACGTTGTTTGATAATTTCCCGCTGTCGATGCGACAATATTATAATAATAACGTTATACCTGTTACCTGTAACGTTCGACTATAATGATAATTCATATTGTGTTCGATACAAATTTATTGTAAACGATTGTATTCTATGCACGTTAAACGATAATATTATACAAAGCGAGAGGTTTTCGCAATTGCAGGAGCGCGCGGTGCTGCAAATATATACGCGTGGGTGCATGTGATCGACATGGAAACTATGTGTGCGAAACACCTTATTTAAATTGCATGTCCACCCGTCCGAATTTTATCATCGGCTGTTATTGTTCTCGGATTTCCCACGCTTTCGGCCATCGTCGTCGCACACGCGTACTAGGTACAGTCAGGACCAAGGGGCGCAATTTCGATGCAAAATTTGGGGGTGCCTAAGCTCCCGCATGAAAAAAATACTAGTTTATAGGCTAGTTTTATAGGCTATTTTATCTAAATTTAGATAAGAAATAAAAATCGTAAAATCAACAAATTCAATGGTATAGTAACTAATCAAAAGTTTTAATACCTATAAAACTGCACCTGTACAATACTGTATTTTACGTTCTTATTAGGCACGAGCATAATAGCAAATAGCTGATAATTTGTAGCTAGTTTATAACAAGAAAAGACGCTTACTCTATCAGAACTCATTAAAAAAATTATTTTGGTTTTAAAAGCACAGCTGTTAGTATACAGAGAATAATTTCTTGTCAAATTATTCATTTTATTTGTAACAAAAACATATCATAACAAATTGATTGTAACTTTCGGCTGGCAATGACAACCAGTAATGATGAGCAATTAGGAAAACTATTCTATACAGAAACAAATTTAACGGGTATTATTTAACAAGCAAGGCCCAACGGACAGGATTATAGGAACAACTATTTACTATTTTAGTATTTATTTTCTATTCTGAAATCTGAAAAGCATTGTCAACACATAAATACTATACAAATTTGGAAGTGCTATCTCATCGCGCCTATGGATATACCATAACAGTGCATTGCTTGACACGTATGTTTCCGTTGCACGTGCAGGGTAAAAATCAATCATCGTAAAACTGTTTCGATTCTAATTCGCGTTAATTTTAACGTCACTACGGAACAATCTCTCGTCGTAGGTGAAAAAAAAAATGTCGTTGCTGAATTTCAACGATGCAGGGAAACATACACGTCGACAAAGCTATACATTCCTCGAAACGACCGAATTCTTATCGCCCCGACCGACGTCCCTTATACTATATATATATATATATATATATATTTATATTACCTGTCGTACCTACATATTTTCCTCTTTCAATTCACGATTCGTTTTCTCTACTAGACACTTAATGTACGAATACACATTATAACATATAACTCCAAAAGTTATTTCATTACGATTTTGTGAAAACAATATTGTCATTTCCATCCACCACATTCCATTTTCTGCTGCTTATTGCCAGAGAAATTGTTTTACGTAAACCCTTGAAAGTGTACCTCAAACTGTATAATATAAGATTACCAAATTTTTCATCATTTTGTGGACAATATAATAATATTGTAGATGGTGAATTAATATGAAGCTTTTAAATGTAGTAAATTTAAATTACAGAACTTTTAGATACGAAGTTAAAAAAAATAGTTTTTGGTTCGCAATGATGAAGATTTTAATATTTTATTATATACGTTTCTCCCTGCTACTTATCCGGTGTACTAATGACAATTTACTATATAATTCCAATATAGTCTCATTAAGAATAAAATTAAATAGATACACAAAACTTAAGGTGTTAAAAAGAAAAAGGAGAATGACGTAGGTATTACTGTATTAGAAATGTATGTTTTAATTTTTTTTTAAAAATTAGTAATAATTTATATAATAATATGTAATATACATGACACGAAAAAAGTTCAAGGCTCGGTGGGCTGATAAAATATAAGTATTCATTGACACTACTTCAAATATGAAAAAAACTGTGATTTTGGTAACATGTCATATATTACAAATTCCTTATTTCAAAATATCCTGACCATGCGCAATCGCTATTTTTGTGATACATTTGTTATTTTCTGTTTATATTTAAATACATAATAATATGTTCAGCAACAGGTAATAAACATGTGTACGTAAAAGTTATATCACCATAAACATAATAAAATATTAATAGGTAGTATGAATCAATTTAAGATGAAAACCCTTCAATATAGTACATGTTGTAAATAAGCGAATGTTATTATTTAATTAAGAAAATGTAAGGAAAATAGGCTCAACGTTTTCATCAAACGAATACTACACATTCTAACAATATAGTACGGTATGTTTAATTTAAGTAATTTAACGAAGTATAAATCGTAGTTCTGTTTCAAATAAAAGTGAGTTTACTGAAATAAAGTGTGCGATTGCGATGATTACTGAACAGTCATTAATAAACAGTGAGACAGGCATTTGTTTATAACTTTAGACTTGAGTCTTTAAGAAACTTTAGAAAAATAATTTAAATTCCAGTAATCTCAATATGGAAATGATTGGAACAAGTTCAAAAAAACTATGCAATGTATTATCACATCAATTTATTCATTCCATGCAGACTTTTAACTTTAATGTATGGAATAATTTTGAAGTATCCTTACCCCTTATTTGCTTATGTTTTAATTAACAAAATTATAATTTTAAAAAAATTTAAAATTAGTTAACAATCATATTATATTGTTTTGATTTTACTTTTGTCTTGAAAGTATAATAAAAATAAGTATTGTGAAATGTGAACTGGCCTTTGACAAATATTTTATTAGCTAGGTATTATGGACACTAAGGTACTGTTGTTATTCATAAACAATACACTTTTTTCCGACAATCATAGTATACTGTAGTATAAGGAATATATTTGTAATGTGTAGTGTGATTAACAAAATATATAAAATAGTCGAAAAAATTTCGGGAGGGAGGGTTATAAATCTCTAACCCCCCCCCCCAGATATGCCACTGAATTTACCTATATCCTCGTTATAATAGTCGGTTTATTTTGATTTTAAAAATTTACCGCGTGGTAGGGCTGTGGCTCTGTGAGGACATTGCTTCACGTCTTCACAGTATTATTACTGGCAGATATACATATGCTTTTCTAGAACGCTTCTTATTTTAAAACGAGCTTGAGTCCATCGACCTACTTATTTTGTTATTTTGTCATCTGATTAGAGCATTGTTTATAGAATCACGATAGACGGATTTCATAAGTAACGTAATCATACCAAATTTATATTACAATCACTGTGAAATTTAGTGTTTACGTAAAATACAAAAATAATACGAATATAAATACCATATGACGTTCACCACGAACCATTTATTCGGAACAACGGCTTTTCCGTTCAACATTACATTTATGTACACGAGAAAACATCTCGTTGATTACATAATTATAATAAACTGTTGTTGATTTTGGATTTTTCATTTTTATACCTACTTATATATTTTTTGATGTTTAAAAAAAAAAAAAAAAACGTCTAAAATAGTTTCCAAAAGTGTGTGTGTGTGTTCATTGAATTAAACGATATTGATTAAACGCTATTGACTAAAGGCATACGAGTATAATATGGCAGAGTTCCAATCTTTAGATCATGCTCGGAAACTACACGATAATAAAGTAATCAATTCGGTGTATATTAGCAGAGGGTTTTAGAACACGCCACGAATAGAGCCAAGATCGACCAAGTAATCGGCCAGTGCTAAGTGTTTTATGTTTATTTCTAAATAGCTATACATGCACCTACCTTATTATGTAAGCATGTTATAATGTAGTGAACATTTTCCAAGGCTGATTAGTGATTATATATAAAACTGAAAACCTTATCAAAAATAAATGAATGTTTCTTTACTTAGAAACTGTGGTGCAGTCCGGAAAGCCACCCACGAGACCGGGTTCGAGCCGGCACCCATGCGTTAATAAACACATCCGACTTATCCATTCGGCAACGGCAACGCCCTTCCACCCCTGATCTTCTTAATGTTTTTTTCTTTTTTTAACCGAAAACTCAAAAATCGGTTTTAATCCTATTCATTCCAATGGATTACTTCTTAGACAAGTTTCTATGCAAAAATAATCAGCGAGGCCTCAAAATGGTAAATGCAAAAAATTGAATCGAATTGAATTAATAAATCTTCGGATGTATCAACGATACAATTAATTTTTCATTAATCGTATTTCTAGATCTAATGTATTGTTTTTTTTTTTAAAAATGTTGTTCTGTGAAAACAGCCAATCCAATATTGTATTGCTAAATGATTTTTAAATAAATGATCAGCAAACGTAGTAAAAAGTCAGTGATATTGACGATACTGTATGAACATACAATCTACAAAGAGGAAGGAAATAGGCTCACCATTAGACGTGTTTATTTTATTCACCAGAAATGATTCGATACCGTTTATATCTTTGTACTTTACGCACATGAATTTCCTATAGAAGTAGTATGTTTGAAAAAATAATTTAGGCTTTGTGCACAACATTTATCGTCGAACAGATACAAAGATGATAAATGTTTGTCGAGTGAATAATTATTACTGCATAGTGAAAGAGTAGACAAAATAAAACATTCGATCGAAGAATAAGATCACGGATATTTTCATCGGCAACGATAACATAGCAAAGTCGTGACATAATGTCGTCAACGCGTCTGTTGTATGTACATCATACATAAAAATATATGTTCATGCGTATATATACATTTCCCGGAGGTGATATTACTTTTGATAGAATTTTACTTTATCGAGATCGATTTTCGGTTCAAAAACAAGTATTAAATTAATTTTCATGTGTTGTTTTTACAAGAGCATTCCAATAACTGTTTTTATTCGAGTAAAGTTTTTTAATCGAAAAAGTATATAACTACGGAAAACACGACTCCGTGTTAATCGTATAAAGCATTCATAAACGATTGAAATTGAAAAATGAAAAGTATTCCTTTTTTGTGGGTATATATCGTCCACGGGTATTTAATAAGTTACGTAGCGCTGCCGGACTAAAAAACGTCTAGATTTTGAATTATTGATACATTTTCAATAAATCGTGTCCATGTGAACGCAATGCAGCTGTGCACACTATTATGCACTGTCGAATCAAACCGAATCCGTAAATTTTTCATCAGCAAATGATGAAATAAAGGCTGAAGGGATGTTCTCAACTATAGCTAAAAAGAAAAAAAGGTAAACTTACTACATTGATTAATAAACGTAAATAAATATTTGTTTCAAGTTATCTGAGTCTTGAAGTATTCAAAGATCAAGATATATTTGACTCAAATACTCTATTATATCGGAACAAGTCAGACGCGTATTACCGTATTTTTCTCGCTGTTGCTAAATCCAATAGGACGTTTCCACGTCAAACCACTAAAAAGTCAAGGCCATTAGCTGAGCATGGACAACTAAAGTCCACGAAGTATTTTAGTTTAAGAAAAATGTATAAAGTTACATCATAAACGCAATCATCAACAAAAATCTTCTGTCGAAAAATCAATGTTATCGCAATATATTTGTAATCGACAGAAACCTTTGGAACCTAAAATCTTTTCTAACCTAGATCCACGTAGGATCTGTGAGTATTAGATACGTATACCTAGCTTAATTATTATACCTAAGTTTTAATTTTAAGTTTTTAAAATCAGATTATGCACACGTATTGTAATGATAAAAAAGGTATATATAATTTTATATATAGAGTATATCTCGAACATGTAACCATGTCCCATTGCCATAATACATCCCGAGATAATTAGGATAATCAAATCCAGTTTTTTTTTTTTTCAAACAATATTATTTTTTGTACAGAAATAATAAGGACATTTGTAATATCGCCATTGAAACATTTTCGAGTGACATCAATATATTGTATATTATAAATATAATAATAGGTACTTGGACACCAAGTCACGTGTTGTTTGGGCGTTTTATTTATTTTTCGTTTCATCAGCTACCCCCCAACGATTCGACAGTGACGATAAAATAATAATAATAATAATAATAATAATAATAATAATAATAATAATAATAATAATAAATAATAATAATGCTGCAACACTGCGCGCCGTAATGGATTCACCGGTCGAAAATATATACGTCAAAGTGTTATCGCGTCTACATGCTTATATTCGCCAAATATATTATAAAGTACACACATACACACACGCAGCACACATGAATAATATTGTGTATGTGTGTGTGTGTGTGTGTGTACGTATTGTACGGACAGATAGTACGTATCTATGTACGAAATGTGCGAATCGACCGCGGGAGACAACCGACAGGCATACACCACGCGCGCAGGTGTGCTAAAAGAGATTTCGCGATGAGTCACGATGACGTCGACAGTGTGTCTATATAGGACCTTTCTCTCTCTCTCTCTCTCTCTCTCTCTCTCTCTTTCTCTCTCTCTCTATTTCTCTCTGCTTCTCTTTTGGTTAATTCATTCGGCCACCGAGGTCCTGCAGGAGCTTACACACACACAGCTACTCGTACATTTGCATACATCACATACATACATGTATATATTACGTACAATATTATACTGATTCGCGTGGTGGACGGCTGTCAGCCGCCTACGGGTTATCCGTGTCAGTTTCGCGATATAGTCATTCGATCAAGATGTAATATTTATTATATCAATAACGCAAATTCTCGAAAACCATTTCCACGCGAGCACTGCACCATCACCGCACCCGTACACCTCGCTGCACCGCACGAATGTGTTTGTAAATAAAATAAAACAAAACTATAAGATTCCACACAATATGTCGGTAGCGATTATGGCACCATAATGAACAGTATATTATAATAATATTTCATCCTCGATGGCAACAGTCGTCATCCGCTCACGCTATGATGTCGTGTAAATGTTATGTTGTACGAGCTTTTTGTGGAAGGAAGGGATTTCCCATATAAAACATAATACATATCGAGGGTGTATGTTATGTTATGGCAAGAATAAGGAATATTTCGCAATGATATATATATATATATATATTTTTTTTTTGTGACCCGACTTGTGGATGATAATCATGCACTCGCGGCAACTTTTTTGATGGGAAATCAGAAACAAATTTTACTTTAAAGAACAATGGTTTTTACTATTTTTAGATTTACTACATTTTCGTGTAGATACACAGACATAAAAAAAGGTGGAAATCTTGAAAATCGTATTAAAAATGTATAGTCAAGATAGTATATTTTTTCTGATTTATATAAAAAGAAACGGCTTGACAATTTTATACATGTAGTTTACCCTCTTGTTTGTCTGATTTATTTAGTGTTAAAAATTCAAAAGACTCGTGCTTTTTTTCCTATAATTTAGCCGAAAACTTTGTGGAAACATCTGTATACTTCTCGCTTTGTTTATAATTTTCCGTTTTCCATCCATCCGACACAGTCAGAAACTGTCGAAAACGCGATTTCAGCACATTCACCGAGTATACGTATATAGTGTAGGACTGCGACGACGAGATGAATGCGCCTGACCTTTTTTGCCAAAGTTTTAGCGCACAATCGTTGTACATAAAGTTCAACCCGTGGTCAGAGGCTTATAGTAGTTATAAGCACGTGTTCGTAACTTTCGAAACTTTTTTTTTTTTTATTTCAGAGACACGGGACTATAATAATATATGAGTACCTACTATGTTATAGAATTATACAAACTCAGTATTCCAATAATATTAACTAATGCAGATGTATATAATATTTTTCCAGTGAACATAGGAAGCATCGTGGAAAAAAATAGATAAGTCTCTTATTCCTATGTACATAATTGGTATTATAGATATTGTATATATATATAATATATACTTAGTAATCCATCAAACTCCGACTTCAAAACGTGATTATAATTTTATGTCACAACCTAAACAGTTCCAGAAGAACGCATGTATATATACAATATATTGTAAAACGTTTTTAAAACGAAATTATCGAAGCTTTATAAAATTAAATTTATTAAATTCTTAATGAGCTGCTTGTTTGCTCAACTATTTTACATTACTCAACAATTTCTAGTAATTATATACTGGAAATTAGTATAAAACTTAATTTTATACCTGTTTGTTACGCAACATGCGTTTATGAAGAAAAATAAATTTTGGTATTTTGTCATTTATTACTTAATCGGAAATGATCGTTGCTTTTTTTGAAAAAAAACTGTTTTTCGCATAACTTTAAGCCATTATGAGACCAATCATATGTGAACAATGATATGTCGGTCGTGTTTATTAAATATTAATTATTGAATCGAAGTATTGATCATCAAATGAAATCATACCACACCATTACAGTTTATTTATTTATTTATTATACTTATATTATTATTATTGGATTTATTTAAGCACATACTATTTTTGTTAAAAGTATTCGCAGAAAAAATAAACGAACAATGCCAAACTGCACTCAAGTTACTAGTTACTTTTTATACACTTTTAAGTTTGTGAAGTGTTTATTTTTGTTTCGCAATTATCAATTGTGTGTATTTTAAAAACTCGAATGAGATAAAAACTTGAAGAAAAAATCACATGATTAAAAGTACGTCATACAGATATTAGATATAGTCTATACTCGACGTGCACTGTTCTCCTATTAAACTCGCAGTAAAGTTCATTCAAACAGTAAAAATTATGAAGCGGAAAATTTAAACAGTAATTTAGTATTTGTGAAATTTTATAGTGCAACTATATTATATACATTTATAATATTTTATTAAACTCAAATAAAAAATGACTAAAAAATCTAATTTTTATAATTATAATAAATAAATTAAGAATCAATATTATATATTTATAAATCTATAAACTATATTACTATATTAGCATTTTAAACACTTTTAGTTGTTATAATAATCTTGAAAATTATTGTAAATAATTATTACAGAACAAAAAACAGCTGTCAAATACGTTGTGTCGTCAAATGATGGTCTCTTATGGATTCATAATGTACACTTGGCAAACAAATCTCACATTCGAAAACAATTCCGAAAACTAGTCGATGTGATTATAAGTTATAACCTATAAAACATAACAAATATCTACTCAGATACGCATAAAACTTTTCTATAATTATATATTAGTTCCCGACTACACCAATCTTGTATGACATTCAACTTTGGGTGAATATTTATCTAGACCAAAAGTATTATTACAGAAGAAATCCGTTCGAAAACAAAAATTCAAGCTTTGAAAATTTGTCACCCGCGAGATAAATTGGTTAAAATATAGTGATGTAGTTTTGCAATTAGCTTTAGAATCATCCTGTTCAAGTTAGAATTACAGTCTATTGTATTCACTTTGGATTTTTGATATACAATACAACCTCCTTCATTATATTCTATACAATAATCCTATAGGTATTTTGTATAACACTATGTCGTACTATAAACGCAATATTTTAATCAACTCACACTGCGTCTTCGTACTTAGTAAGAACACAAACATTATCATACTCTCGCACGAAGCCGTTTTAATACGTAAACGTATATCATATCGTTTAATGCACGTTCATTCTACATCGGATATGTTGTATCTTACCCATTAATATTGGCAAATGATATTCAATTTATATTTTCTACATTCAGGTGCTATATATATGCGGACCGCGGATGGAATAATAAGCACTATAGTAAGTAATCACGAGCGCTGCATTACACTCAAAATTATTATAGCATTTGAAAAACTGACACGCTGCAGCTTTTGCGTGTGTGTATGTGTGTTTTTTTTTCGATTTTTTAATTGACAATACACGCGCGATTACAAATATCTGCGTTTGCAGCTGCAAGTCTTCACGGTCAATAAATCCCGTTTGAAATTCTTCATTATACAAACCTAAGCCTTTTAATGACAACGTCACAGTTCTTTTAGTCACAGTATTCCTTTTTTTATTATTATTATTTTTGCGTTGACGTCACCGTAATATCGTTCCGAATGCATTTGAACGGTTCAAAGTTTTAATTAAACATCACCCGTTTCAATAGGTTGAATTCTTCAGGGGTTGTTGAACACAATTGACATTTCTTTATACAAGCCATTTTTTATGCGTGCCACTTTAGGGGTGCCCGTCACGAATATATATATATATATATGTTTGTGTGTGTGTGTGTGTGTGTGTATATAAAATGCATATTCGACTTCCCTTATGTATACGAGCACTAATAATTATTCATTTAAAATTCAACACCACTCTAACTAGGCGCATTGTGTCCATTTACCAACCGTTAGTATGCATTTTATTAATTTAATTACCCCTGTAGGGATGCCACATCAATGACTTGCACGCACAACTATATTGTAAATACTATATCCGCTCACCTATAATATTATAATCTATACGTTGAATATTAAACAACTACGAAATTCGTTTCATTTCGTATTTTTTACATTTTAAAACACGTTATGTTATACAATACATTATATACATGTATATAATTTAGTTAAATGATTATTTAATTGATTTAGTTAATGATTGCTCGTAAGATGATTAAAAATAAAACTTATAAAACAGATACAATTCACTTAAATTGTAATGCTATAAAATAATATTAAAATTTTCACG
This sequence comes from Chaitophorus viminalis, assembly GCA_025469195.1. NCBI lineage: Eukaryota > Metazoa > Arthropoda > Insecta > Hemiptera > Aphididae > Chaitophorus > Chaitophorus viminalis. The sequence continues at coordinate 40,178 of JAIPRK010000595.1, forward strand.
ACTCACATTTGAACAAGGTTTCAATGTTTCATTGTAGGTTTATAAGTTACACTGTAAATTGTATCCAAAATCGGCTATTTATTGTTGAGGAACATTCAGTTTTGTTTTATATAATATACAGTTTAGTGAATTTCATAAGATTCATTAAATTTAACGTTGAAGGAAAAAGAAAACTGTTTTTGAGACAGGATAACCGATGGAGCTCCGGCAGTCATTTATTATTTTTAGACGCACGCAAATCTTAGGTACCTCCAAATCGACAAAAAGATTTACGATTATATAAATAAAAAAGTTTACTTCGACAACATCATAATTAATTATTTTTTTTTTTTGCAATCATTTCCATGGTATTATACATTTTTTAGTCGTTTATAAAATTTTCATTATATTATAATTTAAACATTACACACACACACACACACACACACACACAATATATTTAGTAGGTATCTAATATTATAATTAATTTTACTAAATTAACGATGAAAATATATTTTACTGTAAATAAATATTTCGAATTGTTAATCCAATTAATTTTCTTAAGGGTAATAAGTTAATGTTATTTTTTAACAGATTATATTATTGTATGCATTTTTGGTTTTATTATTCAAACATTTCATGTCGACGTATTTATATCATGAATACTATAATTTTAACTATCAAAGGGGTGATGCACAGACAAACTTTTATTCCTATTGAATATATTTTGTAAAGTATGTTATATTTCATACATATTTATACATTGTGTACATTATATATGTATTATAGTAGGCATCCAAATATTTTTCAAAATAAATTTTGAATAAATTTGTAACCCATATGATGACGCTTTCGTTTCAAGTATCAATTATTATTTTTACAAATTATGTATTTATTTTAGATGTAAACTCGTTTTTCAGTTGATACCGATTTGATCAACTAGTAGACGACCGTAACGCGTAGTATAATGGCAATGATATGATGTATAATAAAATATATAATGAAAACGATTGCATGCGAATAATAACATGCACTCGTATGATTGTATGAATATTCAACAATATATCATTGTAATGCAATGAAAACACCGGCTAGCATGTTCTTGATTTTTTTTTCCTGTGGATCGATGCACCGCGAGATATATGCGTTGCAGTAACAAAGTCGACAGCAACACGAGAATTGATGAATGAAACCCCAGGAAGACTGCATAAATTATAATATATGCAATATCGTATAGCCGTATAGGTAAATGACATTTTAACATCGCGTGATATTATAATAAGAATATAAAGTATATAAACTTCGGTCGTCACGCTGAGTTACGTTTTAAAGGGAAAAAGGAGAAAAAAGGTAATGATAGAGCATGCATAAAAGCCTGCATATACAGGATGAGATTTTAAGCGTGATCGTACTTTTTTAAGATTTTGAACGGAGTGATGAATGTATTGATTTTACATTTATGTGTTTTTTCTGTATTTATTATCAGTGATAACAAACAACGTGATACAAATAATAATGTGATCACTTATTACATTCTGGAAAAGTCAAAATGCTTAGATTTCCTTATATAGCTACTTTTCTAAAAGGAAAGTGAATATGGATAGTACTTGAGCGGATCTAAAATAAAACATTTTCAATAATTTTCTAAAATGTGGGGAAAAATCATAAAAAATACGCAAAACGGAAATTTTTACTCAAAACCCACCCACGTTTTGACAAAATACAATCTTTTAAAATGCTCGAACTCTAAAACAAAAAACTACAGATACTTGAAATTTTCACTAAATTATTATTTATTTTATATTAGCGTTTTCTATCCATGGTTCAGTTTTCGAAGTATGTTGACTTTTTATGAACTATTTATAGATAGTTAATATTTTTGATTTTTCTAAGTATTTTTTTGGAAAATATCGATAAAAAAACTTTGCTGTCCAAAAAATATTGAAAATTTGATACAAGGTTTACTAAAAGTTGTACTTATCGCAATAAAAAAAAATCGAAAGTCGTTTGAATTATTCAATTTTTTTTTTTTTTTTAAAAAAAAAAGTTATAATTATCGATAAAAAAAATTTGGTCGAAAGAAAATACTTGAAAATTTATTAGAAGATTCCACAGAAGTTGTTCTTACAGTCATTTAAAAGTTATTGAAAGACATAGGCACAATTTTTTTTATAAGCTTTTGAAATGCAAATATTGACATAATATTACAATTTAAATATAACAATATATTATATATACCTATTATAGACTAATAAATCACCTCCCTTCAGAATCGTTTTTCATATGTAATGATACCTATATCATTGAATTCAAGTTGAATACATCCATTATTATGACCTATGAACGAGGTCCACTCCACCACCTACTGGCCTACAGCAGTGCGTCCCCGTCCGGTTTTTATACTCGCATTTTGCATTATTTGCGATGTGTGTATTTATATGATGAGACTATATTTCCATTACCAGTATTTTCTGTATTTCTTAACCCGCCATGAGTCGCATCACGGTCTAAAATACCGTGAGTTTATTATTTTACTAATAAATCATTGTGAGTAATCTACTTTATTTCATGCGTTTCGTTACCTTTAATGTACACATCAACCTATTTTTTAAAAATATTTAGAACAGTCAATTATTGTTCATCGAATTTTCAGCTATTTTTAAAGTCCGTAATCGGTTAAAAAGACCGCATGCGTCTACACTCAGTATCAATTTTGTTACGTATTATTTTCGTCGGCATACAATTTTAAATGGAAAAACCAACAAAAACAATATATCTAGTCATTTACCTCTTATCTCTTCAAACGTTGCAATATTTTCGTTTACTTTCATAGGCGTCAAGATAGTCGTCACACAGTTGTTTCGGTATTATATTTGACAGTCGACATTGTTTCGGGTTTTCTTCACGCTTTTTCATTACGTACTTTCCACACGCCTCACAGGTGCATTATTCAAAAAGTATGATATTTTATATTAGTTGATGTTGATTATATTATATTATTATACTCATTATATATTATAATTTGTACCTAAGTATTATATTATTATATTTATATTATAAGTATTACATTATATTGATTATATTAGGTAGTATAATACTATATTTGCTATATCATAGGACATAATGAATACAGAACAAATTACTGGATGGTTAGAAGAGAATATAAGTGAGGATATAGATTTGTTAGAGTTTGATGACGGGAATGAATTAAATAAAAGTAACAATGAATTCGTTGAGAACACTAATCATAACTCAAATTCTGAGGAATCTGATGAGGAGTGTGTAGAAAATTTAAATTTATGGTTATCAGGTCCACAATACGTGAGCAAAGATAAAAAATCTTATTGGAATATGCATCAACCTCCTAAAAATACCCGTACAAGGTCACATAATATAATTAGACAGCTGCCGGGTGTAAAAAAAATGCTCAAAATGCTAAAACTGTAGAAGATGCGTAGATATTATTTTTTCCTGATAATATACTAGAACAAATTGTCAAATACACTAATAAACGATTAGATAAGTTTAGATCTAGCTACGCTAGAGAAAGAGATGTTCTTCCAACTAATTTGATTGAAATAAAGTCAGTTATTGGCCTTTTATATCTTGCTGGAGTGAAGAAATCTGCGCACATAAATTTAGATGAATTTTGGCACACTGATGGCACGGGCATAGAACTTTTTCAATTAGTTATGTCTTTACGTAGATTTCGTCTTCTTTTGCGCGCATTACGTTTTGATGATTCTGATACACGTGAAGATCGAAGAAAACTTGATATACTAGTGGCAGTATCAACTTTTGTTTTTTTTTAAGTAAATGATGATTCAATTATTATTATTATTATTATTATTTTAATTGTAGATACACGTCAGTCAATATTAATAATAATATTTGTCTAGAACTTTCAATTATTAAAATTTAAAGTTGCGTATAAAATGTATACGCAGGTATATTTAGTATTTGAATTGATATTTTTCTTCTGTTTAATAACTGATGGCATCTAAAGTGGGTCTAACTCGAAAAAGTAACAAATAGCGATTAATCAAAGTAATAATATCATATTATCATATCAGGATATTATTATAAGTCAATCATTAATTATTTTTAAAAACCTAAAAAAAAAAATGTTCAAATTTATACCATTTTACATAATACGATTCCGTAAAATAAGCAGAATATTAATGTTCTTTGCGCAACAAAAAAAAATTGTGTTTCTATAAAAAAAAAAAAAAACAAAAGTTGACATAAGCACAAGATACTTTACTCCTTAAGTAGTACAAGAAATGTATGCATTGAAATAAAACATAGCCTTTTACTCTTGTAGTACACACACGTAATCTATGTAAATCAGAATTTAAAAACCCATAAATTCAATATATAATAAAAAAATGGTTGTATGCTTAAAATATCAGCCGGTATACAACGAACCGCTTTATTCGTGTAGGTATGCGTGCGCACATGTGCGTGCATATACATCTGTATGTGTGCGTGTACACAGTGTGTATGTGTTTGTTAGATAATATATGAGCTAAAAACTCGAGTAAGTCGGTTCGATAAAAACAAAGTAGACACGGTTTAAGTTTATTGCGGCATAAACACGTGAGCGCGGACTGTTGTGGCACACGGGATTGGAGTCGACACGCGTAGACTCGCTTAGTCGCACGCGTAAATAAAAACCAGCGAGTTTCCCGAAAATAAAAACAATAAAATAACACTGAATATATACACCTAGTTGCTTTTAACCGCGCAAAAACAATTATCTTTTTAAAAGTAAAATTTTATTTTCCATTAAATCAAACGAAGAACGATGTTGGGCAGGTAATCGATTTGTGAAAATTTCGTTATACTGATGAATGCTGATCGTATAGATATAATATAATATATGCGTTTTCTGAATATAGTCAATATAGATTTCAATTTCGTTATATACAATTAAAATCGGTGACTATGATGGTGATTGGTTACATAAATCAGATTATTCCTAGGGTTATTCTTATAACTGTGTGTTTATATTTTTATTAAAATAAATAAAATTCAATCTATTTTTATAAACGTGTATTTTATTCGATTTTAATAAAGTCAAAGTACAACCCTTATTTACCTGCGTCCGATTATCAGTCATACAAAATTAGCTAGGTATAGAACTAAATCGATTTCTCAAATTAAATGAGATTTTACTCAAAGTAAAGTCAATATCTTAGATTATTAATGAACCTATATCATAATGTTATAACTAGACTGTTTAAGTTTATTCGGTGTTAATAATTTTAATGGTGTCATATTCTAACATTATCAACAGAATAATATTGCCAATTGGTCAACTCTTAGGTAATCGTGTGCACAACTGCACAATGATATTATTAAGTATTAATATACGTTTCAAGTTCAACAAGATTTCCGATATGGTTCATAATAATAATTGCTATATTTGTTTTTGTAGTATTTAATCGTAAGGCGACTAGTTTCGTAGATACACTGTGAGCAGCACGCTGAGCGGCTGAGCACCGTTCGCGACTCACGGAGGCCTTGTATCGCACGGGCGTTCCCAAGCCTTGGTGAGTTGCCGACCTGGTGGCTTCACCGGGCTTGTTTGAGGTGATCGACGAAAAGGTAAAGGCTATACTCGAAACTCGAAAAAGACGCTAATAGTACATTAGTACCGTGGAAATTGACAACAACTCTGAAAATAGAAGCGGATGTAAGCATCCCGTAAGACGGTATCAGCTATCCGGCTAGTTCACAAAATTATTTCTATGTCCTAGCACACGAAGATAATCGTACGGCTCACGAGGGAACACGAGACGCCATCTGCGCGTGGTAAAATAAGTCTGAAAGGACTTCGATTTACGACGCGGGGTTGGTTGGAACGGCAGTCGATGGGCGTTCACGCGAAACTTTCTAGTATTTAATCATATCGGAATTGGAATTATAAGTATTCATCGACTCATCGTAATAACCAAATACTAACTCACCACTTTAGAAAACAATAAACAATACGATTCTAAAGCACCAAGAGATGAATTTTCGTTTGGAAGCCAAGCGCTATTGTTCAATACAAGTAGGTAAGAAAACTAATCGAGAGAAACATATTATTTCCATGATTAATCTGATATTATTTCTATCAAAAGAACGAAACAGAGAAAGAGAAAATCAAAACTAGATCCTTAAGTATACTTTCAACTTTGTCATTATAACAAATAGTTCGACTAAAAATCTGAACGATATGCATTAAATGTATACGTTACCTGTGTTTAGGGAAATAATGTAAAGGATTGTTTATGTCACAAAAATGTGAACAGTCCACACAACTCTGAGACGTCGAAATTCCCATATACATAATAAACACGTTACCGTTACCCTAAACTGGGCGATAAATGTAAACTGTTCTTTTATACCGTAAAAAAATTAAGTTGAAACTTAACAAAGCTATCGAAATATTTAAAATACTGAGCTAAATTATCGGGCGTATAGTCCTTGTGTTTCACAAGATAATTTTAACCACATGTTTTGACAGTTCTGTTACTTCTAAATGTATTTAATATTGATATAACCACGGATGTGTTTTAAACTTAAACTTGGTTGACTTCTTGCACTTTTTCAGATAAATAGGCCCTTTAGTGTGAAACAAATGCGGTAGTCTGGGTAGTCACAATGAACGATGGAATTGAGATGTTTTTTTTTTTTTTCTAAATAAAATATTTCGATCAACATGATAAATCAAAAACATTATCAAAAATGTAATTTGTTTGCTGTAATGGATAACACTTAACAGCATAACATTATTATCATTACAAATGCGTACACTACTGTACGAAAATGTATTACATTTTAAATGGGGTAAGGGGTTATGTCATTTTAACGGTTGTATGACGCCCCAACCATCACACGATAATAACGAGACTGCAAATCGGGATAACATTGTACATCGTCATTTCGTACGTGTTATAAAAAAAATCATAATTTGCATAAAATGTTTGTTTTCATACGTTGGTCCTATTGTTGTAAATACTATCGGTCGCAGACAACGTGACACGGCACTTTATGTTATGCCCGATTGGCAGCCAACGACAAGGAGGGCCGCCAACTATAACTTAATGATTGTTAGCCGACCGGATATTTCCCGAACAATCGCAACATGAACATTATGCTTTGAGTATTAGAAACAAAATATGTTAACACGACAATCGCGCGTGTGACATCGACACGATAACTGATCGGTGATTGGATATAGTTTAATTTTAAATTCAGTATGCGTGAAATAAGCGTAACAGCAGAAGATTACAGTTGAATGATGGTTATATTAATTAATATTATATTAATAATGGTTATGTAATTCTATGGACGGGTTATCCTCATCGTGTGAAGTGTACAGCAAGATTACAAATTTATAAATTCTAATTTTAAACGCTAGTATAACTCAAACATAATGTTTTTTTAATAACAGCAAACATTTTTAATTCAATTATTTTTCCTAAATGAGTACTGTTATATAACTATAGGTGTAATTTGAAAAGCAGAATTTAGAAGAAAAAAAAATTACTTAAAACGACGCCAGTAAATATTGTGAACAGATTTAAAATATATATATAAACAGAGAAAGAATTTCGAGTGTTCAAAAGTGAATTCAAAACTGTCATAAATTGTACGATAAAATAAAGTTTTTAATATCCAAGGTCCTAATTGAAAAGTTGATATAAAAACTTTAACTGTTAAAATCTTCCGTATTTATTTGTCAAATAGGATAATAGTTTGATTAATATCGTTATTTATACTTGTGAAAGTTGTTGAGAAAATATTATAATTTATCACAAATTAATAGTTAATATTTTTAAAAATGAATAACCCAACTGGAAAACATAAAATAGTGTTATTGTTTCAACACTAATAATTCAAACAGTATTAGAGAATGCAAATAAGCACAAATTGTGATAATATATTCACACCATTTTCTGAAATCGTAAATATACAAATCGTATGAAACTATAACTGTATTTTTAAAACTCGAACATATTTTCTGCATAGGTATGTTGGCACTCCAATTACACGCGGAGTTTGAGGACTGTGAGTTATTGTTTCTGATGTCAGCAATTGTCTACCTTTTCACCCAAAAATTAATCGAAAACCTTTCCAATTATAAATACTCCCAAGGAAATTTTAATAATAGAAACATAATCAGATTATAGTTTAAATATAGGTATTACACGTCTGGTATCAACTTTTTGATATAAATATTGAAAACATCTTTCAATAATAAATAATGATGATTGGTAAATAATATTTAACAAGGCTACGCTGGTTTTTAATAATATAAGATCCTTGTTAAATAATTCTTGATCTCAAGCAAGTTTTTGAATCCTTTATTTAATGAAAAGTTAGTGCCATAAAACAAGTAAGTATAATTAGGGATGCCGAAAATACATTATGTACGAAGTATTTGAAAGACAACCAAAATTTAATAAAGAGTAACTTAAAAAAAATGTGTTACATCAAAAATGTATAACATTTTCCTGTAGGAACTTATTTATATACAATACATTTATATTATAAAATAGTGAATATTAAATTATACCACTTTATACCATTATAATATAACCATTCATTATCTTTATTGGAAATTGTTTAATTTAAAACAAAAAATATTCATACCCTCTAGCCTTATAACTACAATAGTTAAAATAGTTATTATAAAGTAATTCGTGGGCTTTTCAATACGTAATCGTATATTTATACATTTTTTTTTTCCAATACAGCACTGGAGCTCTATCGGTCACAGGTAAACCACGAAATACATCGGATACGATTTATAATAATATTATGCGGCGACAACCGCGGGTTGGTGTGCGGCGGATATTATTATTCACGCGCGAATTCTATGGGTGAAAAACTAACCGCATCAAAGAAACTCGTTACGGCGGCCAAGCACATTGTACCGTACCTACACACTATAAAACGCGTTATGTATTATTACAACGCACGTCATATTGTGCGCTAAAGAAGGCGGTGGTGGTCGTTATTCAAAGGTTCGGCGGTGCGTTTTCGGGTGGCTCGTCGTCGTCGTCGAGTGGTTCGATTCCGCCGCGGATGTCTGATAATATGACGCGATGAGCGTGCTCGAGATTATTAATACGATTTTATATTGCGGTCTACACGCTACCTCCACCACCACCACTATCGGCTGGAAAAAAAAAAACAGAGGGGATGACTCTGCGTGTATATACGATATCGGGGTGTGTGTGTGTGTGTGTGTGTGTGTGTGAGACGGTTTAACGGAAAAGAGAGAGAGAGAGAGAGGAAAAAAAAATGAAAAGAAAATAAAGTCTCGACAGGAGACCTGAGGCCGAGAACCGCAACACCGCGAAGTGTCCGCGACCGTTGCGCATTGTGTGTGCCGAACGAGGCGTGTCAAAGGCGACGACGACGACGCGTGAGTATATTATATGCGGTGCTGCTGCGCGCGGATTTCCGCAGACGACGACGTTGACCAGAAAATCTCAGCGGGCGCACGAGTGGCGGTTCTCGACCGATCGTGGACGTGTGACAGTAATATAATAACAACACATGTATAATACGTACGTGTAAGTTATATAATGGGTCGGCGCGTAATTCGCGATAAAAGGAAACGCGCAAAACGAAGAGGTGGTGCGACGAAGAGAGTGAGGATGGAAATAATGGAAATGAGAAAAAAAAAAAATAATAATAATAAAAATCGGTGGAAAAAAAAGCTGCTCGCGCCCCGTGACAAGTGTGAAATTATCGTGAATTATTTACAAAAATATGGGGCGGCGGCCGACGAGGGGATGATCGTGGTGCGGCGAGAAGTGAATGTTTTTCGGCGCAGTGAAGTGGGACTATCACCCCCCTCCCTACCCCCGTACGACCGATCATACTCGAGCAGCGGTAACAAGCAATTATACACGCCGCAGCGCGGTGGCACTCGAAAACGTTCAATATTGTCGCGCCCCTGCCGCGGGGGTCCTCCGCCGCCGCCACACCGGTATTACATTATATTATTACATATACGATATTATATTGTGTGTGTGTGTGTGTGTGTGCGCGCGATGCACTCGGATGCACGGGTGAGCGCGGTGTACGTGTGAGAGAACATATATCGTATAGCGTAGTAAAGTACCCCGGGACAAGCAGCGTGACGAAAAGCGGCAACGACGACTTCGATGACGACTATACGGCGGCGACGCGACGGTATACGCGCAGCGCGTGTATTATGTAATACGTATAATATAATATGTTATTATACTATTATCGTCGATTCAACCGAGAGCCCGGTGGTGGCAGTGTGCTGCTCTGTTCGCGATTACCGATTTTATTATTATTATTGTTATTATTATTATTATTATTATTATCAGTGTCATCCTCGCCGACCGATTATCGTCCGCCGCGGCACGCACATTAAATAATGTAATATATGCGCGGCACCCCTCGTCGCGAATCGACTGCAACAATGAAGCCGCCGTATATTATTAGGTATACATTTTATTAAAACGACATACAAACGACGCGATACGAAAGTATTACACTCACGCGCGCGCGCGCACGCACTACAATATTATGTATGATGTTTAATATGTGTAAATGCGATTGTCAGGGAGACGATTAACGGCTCTCTCCACAGCTAAAAATACATAATACTGCACAGAACTATTATAATAATGTGACGTAAAATACTAAATAGTAATGTATTATGTGTTAACCGTGACATCGAAGTAAGTATGTGAACTCTTTTGCCATGTTGAAGGGTAAACACTACTGAACAGGACATACGTTAATATTGTTATAACTATTTAAGAACAAATAAAACCAGTAAAATGTTATCACGCGAAATGTTCATGTAGTTATGTTATTTTTTCAACTATCAATGGCTCTGGATTGTGTCGTATCACGTATTATAATACCTACGTACTGAAATTTAAAAATGCATATGAATCGACTGAATATCAATAATTTTCTACCGGAGCCAAGGAGAAAGAACCTTAATTTTGTAAAGAACATAAAAGAAATTATTTTAAGAACATTTTTTTTTTTTTGTTTGTTTGTTTATATTGTAAATAAAAAATAGCTGTAATATAATTTTTAATTTCTTTAAATAAACTGATGAAGTTAAAAATCAAAAACAAGTTATTGTTTGTATTATTTATTTATATAAGATGATTTATTTAACGTTAAACACTGATTGCCTTGGTTGATTTTAAAATGTTTTAGAAAAATAATGTAAAAATAAAACGTTGTAAATAATTATTATAAAACCTTTAGATTTGGAAAAATTGTTTGACTAATTTCAATTAAAACCTAATGTTTTACTGAAGACGTAATTATGTTCGATGATAACTATATCTTAGATCATTGTCTATTACTATAGTTATAATATGACCATTAATATGCATAGTGCATCAGTTTAGAAAAAATTTAAAATATATGTCCTAGTATTTTATTCGATCAAAATATATTTTTTCATTGATTGTATAAGATTTAAGAAGTTATTAATACAGCATTAATATATATGCACCTTAAAAGTTCACGGTTTCCTATTGTGCTCGCATATTGATTTGGTAGTAATAATTAATCCAAACACACTGTATATCAAATATAACAACTAAATCTTTTTGATGTTAATCCCTATGTTCGACACGGCCTGTTTTCATTTTGTATGTTTAATTCCTGTCGTGATTTATTATGTTTGATGGCTTTTCTCGGTAACCAAATTAAAAACAATATTTATGCGATCCCAATTATCAAATACACAATAAATATATATTGATTAATATTTGATTGTCGAATTCCGCTTTTATAATTTTTATAATATAATATAATATAATTATATTATAATATATTATGTACATAAATATTCCAATGATTAAGATTCAAACCAAGTCTACGGATCTCATGTTCTAACTTAAAAGAACGTAGCTGGTGACTGTTAACTCTAGTTGTACATCAATAAGTGAATATTCAGAGTAAAAACTGAATATTTACAAGCTTAGAAATATGAACCAGACCTGGTTCAAGTCCACTTGTGCATCAGTGTACGGTGTACCTATACAATAAACATCAGCGATGTAACATCACATATTTGATAAGCTTGAATTAATAACGTTGTTTCGTAAAAAAAAGCCATCTCATACACGCCGAGCGCGCACAATTGTAAATTGATCTCAGTCGTCACAATCAACTTATATCAGTATAATGAGTGCATTCATATTATTAACGGTAACGCATAACATACAATAAAAGAAACCCATTTTTTCACTCTATTATTATTTTTAATTTATAAAACGTTAATGAATAATATCATATCGATAAAGCTATCCGTTTAAACTGCAATGCAACTTTAATAACAGCGGTAATACATAAGGTGTTTAATACTTGCTAAGTTAAAGTTGAGACGGGAGCTAACGTGTGAGATATACATTTCTGATATCCTAAATCATTCCACGGTTCGGTATAGTTTTTTCAGGTAATCTAGTTTGTTTGGTAATTTTTTTCATCGTACGTTAATTGTGTCTTTTGTATCCTTAATGATAATATTTACCAATTAAATATTATGATGCACAGGCTAATTTACGGCACATTGGTGCGCGTATACCGGCTGTTAGCGATGGAAATAAAGTTACTCCTATCATAAATACAGAATAATTACAGGTTTGCTTACCATCTCAAAAAACCTAATATTGTTTAATTATGAAATCCATTCTTAGATTTTTACACACAATTTCACCTTAACTTGTATAATATAATATAATTTTATAGGACTGAAAATTAAATTTATTTTTCCAAGTCGGTTAAGGAATGGAAATACAAAGCAAACTATAAGTGTTTAATGTGCAGACCCCTTTTGCTAAACTGTACTGAAATAAAAAAATATCTAAAAATATATTAATACCTACGGAAATATTTACATTGGGATATCACGGTCGGCCACCCTGTGTATTCTTCTGGGTATATTATGCGCCCGCGCAGATATACGATGTACGAACATGCATCAACGTAATTTATAATATGAACAGATATAGTGAACACGTTTTCAGAGACGTGAAACTAGCGTTGCCGAACGTTCTGTTTGCACATAATTCTACACGGGTGATTTGATCAAGACACACTTTTACGGTAAATGGATTCGCACACGAATCACGGTGACTGTTACGGATACCGAAAATGTAGTTAGAAAATGTAAAATTATGCGTAATTATGACCAAAACTAATTGTGCAACATCATTAAGTTTGGTTTCAAGGACTGATTATACACGAACGGGAAAATCTTCTATCTTAGCTGACCAACTGTAGAGGAATACAAACAAATGCATTTATAAAAAAAAATCAAAGCTTGCATTGATTTTCGCATGAAAAAAATTACCGTAAAAAATTCCAAAATATTTAATCGGCATAAATACATACAAGCTACAATATTATATTGCAGCGGATACACTGCATTCATACGATTTACCAATGTATTATTAATTAATTACACAAACGAATTACCATTTGAAAGATGTTAATAGGGTAAGTAAATACAATGTTCGATAATGTATTGTTTTATTTATGGTAAATTATAAAAATGTATTCTCTTTCGTATGACTTGCATTAAAATTATTACCATGCTTAATAGCTCAAAAAATTTATAATGCATTTCATTTTGTACTATTTACTCAAAACAGGTATTTTATTCGCCTATACGTGTGTTTTATGTTTTTTTTCTTCGTATCCGTATACCGTATCCGAATCTTTTTTACAAAGTATGTTATCCTCTATTTTGTGTACGCGTAAGATTTATTTTAAACATTGTTTGACGAATAGTAAACAAGACCACAGTTACCGAATTATATGGTTCTCAAAATATAGGTCAAATTTCTCCGCAAAGACTTATCCTCTCATCACATACCAAACTTATTTTAACAAGAGAAACACGATTTATCCGTACTAAAAATATTCCAATTTACAGTATTCTGTTTACTATATCATAAAGCAAGGTACACAAGTCTGAGGAATAGATTTCTACGTGGTTTGAATGCGGTCCGTGATCCGATAAATGGAAAACGATATCCATCGGTTTTTGCAGTCATGTCACACAACGCATGTTATTATATACATATACTTATGTCATTCATGTTACATGTATGTCACCATAGTAGTTTTAACAATTATTCGATAATATGTATCATATTTTTTATATGCAATCGCGATATTATGTGGATTTTATCAAAAAATTACATAATATTTACATTAGATAAATTTTATATAAAATAAGCATTATTATTATTGTTTTCGCGTCATGCTATTTCAAAAAAACTATTATTATTTGAAAAGTTATTAATCAATGTAATAACCATAGTTTATTTCATATTTATCAAGATGCAGATGAAATGTGCAGTTCTAGGATAAGACGAAAACGTGTTTAAAATAAACTGTGTACAATGAACTACAACACAAAATAATTGAAGGCAAATTTAAGTCGATAATAGGCATAGGACATCCTCGAACAATGTATTGATAACAATTTATGTCATGCTTGTAAAATGTCTATACATTTATAGTTAAAAAATTAACATGATCTACGATTTACTTGGGAACGCTTACCCATCCCAACAACCTTAAACAATATAATTATAATTTATAAATTATATTTTAGGTATTAGCCAAAATGTGTGGATAATTATTATGTTAAAAATATCCATTGTAAGTACGTAAAATATATTATACTATTCATTAATCTTATTTACAGACTTATAGAACCGTAACAGATACGTGTGTGTAATTGATTTAAATCTAATAACGAAATCTTTAACGTAGGTATTACTTATAGATTTGTGTAAAAATTATAATTTAAGAGTTCATATTTAGCCTTCCTGCAACAAAATGCATTCGGCCGAACTATAAAAGCGGTAAGATAAATATTCCGTATGGTGTGTTTCTTCAAAACAATCAAAACTAATTTCAAAGAATTGAAACATGACAACATATTAATGTATAGGCTGAAATACGAGTAAATCAGTAAATCGATTAAATGCAACGCGTGATTTAATAATATATTTTGTGGATCTTATAAAATAGAAAAATTCTGTACGTGTGGATGCGATGTATCACCCTTACATTAATGCAGTTTAATGGTTATCCTTAATGATTTAATTCGTCATCATTCTAATGCGTAATATATAGGATTCTACAAAGAATAATATTATAATATTTAGTTCGAGATGATTGAAATAAGAGAATTTTTATTATTATTATGGTACCTATTAAGATTATTGAATTATAACATAGAATCAAAAACGATTTTTCCCAAGTGTTCGTAGAAATGTACATAAAAATACGCTAGTATAAAATAATGTTTTATAAATATAATATTTTAGAATCGTTGTCTTAATTCTTAAAACTATACAGTGAATTTCTCTAAAAACAATGTAGGATGTACTCCCAGAGTTCAAACCATAACAATTAAAACCTACACCGAGTAGATCTGAGTACACCGGTTACATCAGCTATCAGCGTACCATCTTTGGTATAAAAATAATAATATTACCATACTTATTACCATCGTAAGTTTTTTCCACTTATAACATTTTTTAATCTTTGCAACCTACGCCAAAAAGTTAATTCCTTTATTTTTCTCTTTTCATTTATTCAACATTTAATATTTTTGCTTTAGAGTTGAGATACATATTTTAGCTGTTTTATATAGAAACTATAGTTTCCTTAAAATCTTACTAATATCAAATATAATAAAATTTCAATTTACAATGTAAAACGTAAAAAATTACTCATAAAATATTGTAATAATAAAACTTATTCAATTAATTTAGTAATTAAGATATTTATTTTATTTTTTTGTTTATATTTTTTATTTATTTTATTAAGTAAGATATTTAGGATTCAATTAATTTTAGATTATTTTATTACGATATAATTTTACAATTTCTTGAATAAAAAACTCATTACAAAACCTTTCGAAATTCTAAAAATGTAAAAACGTGTATAAGTTCTAGGTGGTGACTCGATTTTTCTTCAAGTGGTATACATTTTCCAGTCATAAAATTCGAGATAACGCGATTCCTTTGTATAAAATATTGAGGGTGTCCTCTGTTCGTTCATCGATATATGAGAATTCATCGCGTCCAACTTGAAGTGGTTTCGGTGGCTGAAGACTTTTTTATCGACTCGTGTGAATTAACGACCAATATTTTTGTAACGTGATTCTCATCGCCTCTATGAAATAGATATTAGAGATTCGGCACAAGACATTTTCTGGGAAGATTGATTTCTGTCTGATGCATTTATTATAATAATTCTAAATATTTTCTTTTGGGAAAATAGTCATTCTTCATATGCAAGTAAGTATAATAATAATAATTACGCATTATACCTCATAGAACATACGCATAAAATGTTGATATAATATGAAAAACTTGTCATGATGGTTTCTTTTAAAGATGTTTTTTTAGTATTTATGGGTTACGACATAAAATATAATATCTAAAGTTGTTATAGTCGTTGATAAACTGGTTATAATTTAGGTGAAATATGTGGCCATCGTATCTTCAATTTTTAACCACTGTAGGTTTTCAAGAAATTAGTTTGTTGTTATGGATACACATTTCAGAGGACGAGTGCAACGAAAAATATGCTTGTTCGAGCGTTTTAGAAGACTCATTATTTATTTTATAATATAATATATTTTATACATTCTTAGTGTCTAGTAATATTGCGCTTAACATTTATATATCAGCTACCATTGCTACCAACATGGAGTACAAAACGTTTTGCCTTTAGTTAATTTCGATGTTAGCCGCATGAAAGTAATTTGAATACACTGTAAAGTATAGAAATTGAATAAAATCGGTCTAATTCAATGGTTTCACAAAATGTTTATAAATAATAATATTTGAAACAAGACTGTACATCATTGAAAAACACTACGAATAATTAAATAATACGGTTATTTTTATAGTTAAAAGTTCGAGTACGATTTATAATAAGTTGTTTTCTAAATTAAAATGTTCTACTCTTCTACGTATATTTAGTTCGTATAATATACAGTACAGTTTGATATTCTGAGTGAAGCAATAAAAATGTTTGTTTTTACGCTGATGTTGTTATTTTATTTTTTTATTTTAGTTTTTATCAATAATTTTTCAGACTATAATGATTCAACAAAAGTTTCATGAATATCGAATATTGGACTTTAAACGGGTAATTTCTCAACACTTCAATCTAAATGTGAAGAAAAACTGTAAACCCCTACACAAAATGTAAATTCCTATGTAACTTTAATTTATATTTCTAATGATGCATACATTAATTCATTATATTATTGTTATACGTGAAACATTTGTACAGTTTACTTCAGAATAAAATATTCATTGTGAAATATTTCATTACTCAGAACCATTTTTCAAATCGTTCCTGAGCATATATAAATAATAAGATCCAAATAAACTTCTCGTTGGACCTACACAAAGTCCACAGTATACTCAAAATCAGTATCCAGCTGTCAGAAAAATGATTCAGTATTTGTTCAATATTGGAAAAAAAATCTGAACAGTCAAACCGAACTGAACAATGCTCTTCAAAAACCTTGAACAATTTGGGCAAAAAATGTGTTAGAGCCTTTTAATATTAGACCCACGATAAATATGATTCCGGTGAATACAAGGGAATATACCAATAAATTATACCTGAACAATAGATGTGTAGTAATATTTTGTGTTGAACGTGTAATAGGAATAGCACTATGAAATATAATACCTTTATTGGTACGGAAATATATTTTATGAACTGAAATTTTGAGGGCCCATCAATCAACCGACGTGTTACAAGTAGGTACACGTATACCTATACGAAAATAGTTTTTTTTTTTATGTTATCAAATTTTTTCTCCAAAATTTTTACTCAATGAAAGTTGTTTTTTATAAAGATCAATTTCTCCGCATGTACCTATACATAATTACCAAACGCGTTAGTATTATATGCACGAATTTCTTAATCAAACCATTGTAGTTCCATTCGTCGAGCATTATAAATAACTCAATTGTAGAAAACAAGTACAAATGTACGATTGATTAATCGCCGATGAATATAATACTAAAGAACTGTAAGTCGGAAAATTATTATCCATCCTTGCATACCCAAATCACTAACATATCTACCACAAAAAGTCTACTCGATCTATCAAAAATTAAGATAGCCACAACAATATAAAATCGGTGTCATTTGATTGTGGTTAAATCTCCGGGAGAAAAAAATGTTGAATACTTCAATAAATACAGGCATTGGTCAGCAGGTTCTTTTTAATAAAATTAAACTATTGTATTCATACGTGTGTTTGTAATTCATACTACATATATTTACTGATTTGCTTATTATTTTAGGACTCGCGTATTGCGTATACGAAACCGGATGGATACGATTGCCGCGCCGACATGTCACCGCTGTTACCGCAAGAAGTCGAATAATATATATAAACAATGTACACCTAATAGAAGACAAAATCTGAATAACATTGTTTATAGCGACTAGAGCTTTATTTACTTTATATGTAATATTTTATATTATATTTGTAAATGTCTCTCGTACACTGCATATCAACGGTATGTACAGTACGTAAACGTCCGCAACGAGATTCGGTTAGGCGGCGCTACTGATTTTTATACACACATGTAATATATTATAGTGTTGGATATAAATAAAAGGGTTGTGGAAGGAGTGGTTATTGGTACAGCCTTTTTGGCAAACAATCTCTGATCTCTGTGCATATAAACGTGTGCAATATACGAACACACACGCACTCACACATATTATTATATACGTTATACCTATGAATTATGTACCTACGTGCACGCATACAAATATTTTTCACCTAACTCAGTTAACTCGCTTTTACCTCCCAAATGTTTCCATTGTCCGATAGACGACGCCTTATAGTAGTAGGTGATCGGTAAAAAATGAAACGTATAAAAAAAAAAAAAAGACCTGCCAGATATTATATTATATTATATTATTTTCGTGTTTACCTGGGGGGCGCCTTTCAAACGCGATTAATTTCATCCCTTCATGTTATCAGCCCGCAGCATCTGACAGACTATATACATGTGTATATGTCTACATCGCAACAAACCGCAACCGTGCACGTCATTATATTTAGTGTGCTATGATGGAGTATACGCATACATACGTACACACCGTCTATATGGTGCCTGCGTTCAACGCAATAATACAACTACGTATATCTGACGTATTAACTGCACCGACGTCGGATGTTTTTTACGACCCCCGTCGACGAAGTATATACTAATTCAGATAATAAATAAAGCTTTTTGTTATTTTGTTTTTATCCGTTTGTTATTCCCACAACCCTTCTATTTTTGCACAAAACAAAAACCTTCGTACACATATAAACATTCATAGGCATTATATAAGGTCCTGCAACTATATAATATATCGCTATCGGAAAATCTTCGTCGTCGGCGGCAGCAGCAGTTTTTTTTTTTTTTTAGAAAAGAGAGAAATAAAAAAAACTAACAATATAATGATAATAGATATGTGATATTTATCCGTACCCGGTTACATCTCGAAATCTCTCCCGTGATCGACGCGACAACAACGGCATTATTACGAACGACAAAAAATTTATGAGGGCCGGGGATCGTGCTACTGTGGGCATTGTTGAGCGATGTCACCTTCCGATAAACCCCGCGCAGTAAAATTTAATCAGTTATCATACGCTCCGAAAAGTACTCAAGCGAGATCGACGGAAACAAATATTGAATTCTGAGACTGTGCCACTTGTCCGCGCACGTAATCCTGCATGTACATAATGTATAAAAATGCTTCTATCCGTGTACAGTTCTGTCATTACTGCAGCAGTACAACCATCTCAATGACATTTTCTCATAGACCTTCTACGGAGATATTCTTTTCTCGGAACACAAAAGTGTCGTTTCGTCGTTGTTCCTTTGCCCACGCTTAAATTCTATACATTTTAAATGCTTGAAAAAAGACGATTCGTTGAACACAAAACAATGACACCGTATAACCTTATGCCGGCGCTGGATTCAACGTTCTCGGGAATACGTGACGTATTCGCGATTATGCATTTTCACCCTTTATTATACGGCTTTGCTCAGCAGTATATAAAAATTTATGGCGAAATTCATAGGTTAGTTTGGTGCACGAAGTTTTTTCACAGATCAATAATTATTATTCATACATATTATTATTATAATTGTTATTAATTATTACGTTTATGTTTATTAATAATTATTTATTTATTTATTGTAGTATAGTACTTAGTTACAATTTTTTTTTTGACTTTGTGAATTATTATCTGATGGTAAATTGATTTTATAATTTGAGACCGATCGTACATACACAAGTACAAAACTCATAATATTCCAGGCTGTATGCATTTATTTATTTATTTTCATACACGAGTACATATATATTTTAGGTAACAAACTCTTAATTTTTTTTTTTTTTTTAATTTAATAATTAATTTTATCAATTTTCATAATTAGATAGATTATACTATCGCGAGACTAGTACATTATTTCTGTGTATCATTATCATTAAACGTATACAATGTATAGGACTATGCATGCACTTATACCACACAACGCAAGGTATCCGTATTTGATTAATTTAAACTGGTGTCTAAATAAGTGTCACCCAAAGTTTTAAAATAATGTTTACGAATGTGTCACCATAAACCGTGCCGCGACAAATTGGCTGCCTGGACTAGGAATCGACCAAGAACATGACAGGTAAGATGCACCTATAATACTATTATACTACCTTAAACAACACTATTATTGTTACCGCGGTAATTCGTTTACGTCTACAGAATATGAATATTATGTATTTCAGCCACTTTACCAGGTTATGTACGGACGGGGGTGATGCAATAAGGCTTTATTTTCTATGTATTCGTTTTATGAATATGAAAAATATATTTACTAACTATGTCGGTATCCAATATGGAACAGCCGTGCAGATTGGTGGATTATAACTAGGGCTCGGATTTCAATGCATTTGCATTTTTTTTTTTTTTGGAATATCTTACGCGATGCTTTCCAAGCTACAAATATGTTTCAAGTATTTCGCAATCTAACCACAATAATTTTTTGGGGCAATTTTTTGTATTTTTAGTGGATTTTATAATTTTTAGGTCACTTTTTGACCTATTTGTGGTAATATGACTAAAAAAATTGACCTCATTGAAATATAAGTACTACATACCTAGTATTATTCATTTTTTTTATAATCATTTGAATTTATTTAATAAATAATGCATTTTTTGATATTTTTAGGGCATTTAAATCCGAGCCTTAATTATAACTAATATTTATTTAAACTCATTAACATATCGGTAGTCATTAACGTATAATAATATTATATTATTATAAAATTATATTTTCATGTTAAATCGTTCATATTATTATTGAATTGAATTTTTTTTTTAAATTGAAAATCGATTTGTAAATAGCCAATTACAATTTTAATATAAGATATCAACTTTAATTTTTTTTAATTAAAAAATTTTTTGGTTTTGATATTTTAAAAGAATTTATCAATATCTATCGATATTTGAAATCGATTTCAAACTCTGGTTATATCACACTAATTAAAATATCATTCTTGTATCAGTTGTCTGTCAATTGTCATTATTTATAAGATCATTTTATAACCGATTTGAAACTTAATATTACATGCATTATTGTTACCGTAGTATCAACCACCTATGTAACTAATATATTTACTTTTTAAATAAAATAAATAAATAGTTGTACAAAACTCGATTGGTTCACCGGTTCATGCCATGTAACGTATTTTTTGAATACATATTTTTGTCGTTGCCAACTGGTATGACAAAAATGTACCAGGAAACTCGCATATTCATCTGCTGTATCCGATTTAGTAAACTATGATTATTATATTCGTACAAGGACTCAGAAACCCGACTGAGCGATCGATTGTCGTTGAATAATAATAATAATAATAATAATATGAATAATATGAATAATATGAATAATCAAGCGCACAAACGATTCCCTACACCGTAGTAAAACTTACTTGTTTTGCAGCAGTGCATCGTATCATTAATTCCGGTGACTTGGAATCGCTCTCGTCGTCGGTCATTATTAATCGCGATCGCGATTGTGTTGCATTTTTTTTTCCGGCTAGGTACATCGTCCACGATATATTATTATATTCGCATGCAAATGACGTTCACGTATGGATTCGCAAGGGTGGAAAAAATTCTAGTATTATCCTGCGCCGAATATATCCTCAACGTGCGCGTTGCAGTGTATATATATTTCAATTGTATCGCGCATTTGGAGATATAAACTTCGTATATACATGTGTGTGCATAGTATTATATAATACGTGTATACGAACACAATGCGTGCGTTCGCGTATTCCTGTTTCCCCGAGGGCGATGGTCGATTCGGCCGACCGGGGCTGGGATGGGGGTGGATGATGGTTGAGGGGACAGGAAGAACTAAAATTCAAGTATTATTGCCATTTTTTCCCGATTAATACGCGTACGTATATATACAAACATACACGAATATACGGAGTATAATAAACGACGCGTTATTTTATTATTATTATTAATGACGATACGGCCTGCCGTCGACACGCGAAGTGAGTCTCGGCACAGGGAGAGAGTGAGAGAGCCTCGCACCCGCCATATGTCCGACGTTGGCGGTCACGTGCCTGCATAATTACAAGGCGCGTGTCGCATCTCCGTATTGTATGTTTATTACGTATATATATATATTATATGATATAACATTATCGGTACGATGCATTTCCCGTCCGAGCGCAGACTGTTTTTTTCCGTCCGGCGGCGCACAACAATATATATATAATAATATATATAATATAATATATGGGGTAGGTGTATATTATATAATGTGAATACGAACGCGCGCGCGTACGTCGTTTCATGAGTGGTTCATTGTGGCGGATAGAGCTCTGGTCGGTAAATATCGGCTGGCACCACCAGTAGTAATATCCGACGGCGGTAATGATAATAATACAATATAAACCTAAGCGCGCGGGTGCTTGTTTGTGTGTATATATACCGACGTCGTCGTCGTCGTCGTCATCATCCGCGGCGAAGGGTTCGGTGTAAATAACGCGTGGTGGCTATGCACATATAATGGATTTAACGCATCGTTCGGCTTCAGAATGTACGTGTATGCGTGTGTGTGACGAACGACGACGATTTTTGCCGACGTCAAACGCAGCACACAAACACGCACGCCAGCCGTCGTCCCGAGTACACTGCTAATTGGCCGTCATCGCACAATAATAATAATAATAATAATAATAGTAATCTATATTGCTGTCTGTCCGATGATTTCCCGTTTAAAAGTGATTTTCATTTCCTCCCGGGCTTGCGCCTATACTGCGGTTGACCCTCCTACCCCTCCCCCCTCCATCAAACCAACCTCTAAGTAGCGCGGGATCGATTTTCGCGGTTGGAAAATAAATACAATTATTATTGTTTCAGTCCCATGGAGAAGCTCATCTTCTCATATATTTTAAATATTTACATAATATATATAAAATATTTATGAGTTTGTAATATACTTTATACATACATCGTTATTCGTTTTAGACATTAGACATACCATTTGATTTAGCCCATAACCAATATATACTATTATTATTATAATATAAAATGTATCGACCGAATTTGAAGTCTTAAAAACGCATTTGACATGATGATTAGACTCCTGATGTTGACGACAACCTAATAGTAATAAAACCTCTTAGTGACTATATGCACTACAATTATATGTATGCTTTGATCATAAATATGGTCATGTACACATATTATTAACCACTTCAACCCGAACATAACTTAATATAGCTTTAACGGTTAATCTTTAGACATTACCAAAGTGAGCATTGATGAATTAAACCAAAAATGATCTTATAAAAGCGGAACGTTATTTCTAACGTTAGAAAACTAGAGTTACATTTAAACTGCTAAAACATTTTGTAAAATTAATGAAAAACATCAAAAATTGCCATCATATATTACCCAAAAAAATAAACACTTTTGAAAAAGGGTGATTGATCGATAAAAATGTGGTATTTAAAATTTTTTTTTTTTTTATTCCGAGAGCATACAAGCAATTGATTCGGTATAAAATTATGTAAATTCATTGATATCCGAACTCTATGTAAAGTACATTGATATTATGCCTCACTTAATCCGACCCAACGCATATCACGCACTATTCGCACTTACATATCACATTATGATTATACTATGACAACATGTCTGACGTCTCTACATTTTTTCCGCCATCGGTTCGGTCCGTTTACGCTAAATGGTTTCACACGATTCTATTATAATATTTGGCATGCTTATAGCGATATTATTAAAATTCAATTATTACCGCGCCGCCAAGGATAATAGGGGGCAACAGAGTGAAGCTTAACGACTCGATCTATCAATAATTCAAGCAGAAAACCGTCGTATATATAATTTTTTTTCTATATACATACACAATGATGCGAACGTGTAGTATTTATATTATAGCAGGTCATTATAGGCTATTGTGCTCATACAGGTACACACTCGTACGTTGATACTAGATTTGTACATCTTTTTGATCCAATTTTCAGATAATTTGTTTGAATATTTTATACCAATGACCTAAGCAGTGTATAAAATACAACCTAGTCGTGTAATAAACCTGCTGACTGGCGGAAATATGTCATCATTGTTTTGTGCATCGAATACGCCAAGATTACATCATGCATGTACACGGCTGTACAAGAGGTCACTATTGGTTTTACCATGATGAGGGATGGCGGGTGTTTTTGTACATTTTATAATTATCGAAATATTTTAAATGAAATTTGTGCTGTTTATAGTTTATATAAAGCCTTATAGGCATTTGCAATTTTCGATTAAAAGTTAAACCAATCTTATTAAAAAATTTGGTTCTATTACCTACTATATCATGCATGATTAGTATAAACTGATCCACCCACGACCTCTTTCAATCACAATTGTTTTTTCAAGAGTACATTAGAGTACATTTTCAATGTACATTAGTTTCGAGTTTAAAAAACCAACGCAGCAATATATTTCACTCAGCTTTGAAGTCTATATCTTATCCGAGTACCCGGCATATAGGAGACCTCACCCCAATTTTATTTCCTTACTTATATTATATAGAAAAACAATCGTTTCAAAATCTGTAGTCGACAACAGAATGCCCGTGCGATACAAATAATGTGATCGTAGTCAATAATATTTCGTTTACATGGAAACGTACACGTTAGATATATACGAGGTAACTTACACCATGATGGCCAAAGTTGAAATTTACTTGCAACCAATGCATTGTTTGTAGTTTCATTTTGATGATATGTACTCAAAACATTCAAATAATATTTTTATGCAACTTAATAACCAAAATAAAGTCTAAAAGTTTGAAATCGTTGGAAAGTTGTTGTTAAAATACTATACAAACTTCAAGCGCTTGATTCCGACAAGTACGGAATACAATATAGGATATCGTAACGAACATTTTTTGACACGTATAATTTATTGCGAGCATATATATACATACATATTTATACCCTGTATCTGAGTTTAAAAACCTTTCGATTTTTAATCAAGGCATTATATCTTTCAATATAGTAAACGCGTTTTACGCGTCTGAAAATCCTGCACTTGGTGAAATAGATATCTTCGCAAAGTGTGTATATTCATTTCACATAACGAAATGTTTCCATACTATGTAAAATAACGTCCATCTAGGTATACATTACGACTAACTATTTTTTATACTTTCAAGAAGATAACGAAACAAAGTTACTCACGTGTGGTGTATAATGGTTAAATTTCATCAAACTAAGAACTGTACTGTTATTTTTTTATTTAAAACACTTTACCATACGTTTAATATATGTTTACATACATTTAATAATTATTAAGATGACAAATAGGTAAATGTAACAGTGTACACGCACACATAATGTATTCTAGTATTGTCAATAATTTTTACCTTCCGATTCAGTGGTAATCGATTAAGTTTTCTGAGCTGAACACTCAGGCTAAAGTTTTAAATCACTTAGGACAGCATTCCTCGTATTACTAAACATTGTTTTTGTATTTTTTATTTAAGATTATTGTAATATAATTTAATGGCATATATTCAAATCACAATCCAGTTTATGGGTAATTTTGTGTTATTTAATATGATAGTCCATACAATTTTTAGAAAAGAATATTTACATAATTGGAAACAAAATTTAATGTAATGTATTAAATGCATAATTTAATGTAAGAGTATATCCCAAAACATTAATACAATGAAAATGTGAGACCCAAAAGTCACTTTTATGTTTTATTTTCAACTAAGATTATGAAATTGTTTAATATTTTAATGAGAAAAATAATAAACATTTAATTTATTTAATCGTTGAATTATTCATTATTTCATTATTCATGTCTTTCGAAATATTCTATGTTGAATATTTATATTTTTATTATTGTTTGTCATTATGCTTCAGACAAATAAATATATCTTCATTAGATAATTGATTAATTTTAATAATCATGCAGGTATAGTGTTATACATAGTATTTTTTAATATCATATCAGTATATCACATTTATGAGATTTAGTTATAATATATTATAACTAGATTAAATTACTTAATTGTAAAATTGTAATACGTTTCACATATCAATGAGTATAAATAATATGACTGTCGGACAAGTGATCGTAATATTATAATGATATCATATAATTATGAAAATTAAATTTTGTTTCTTACTTTGAACGAACTGTGTGACTATCAAAAACCGTTTATAATTATTATTATGACGTAAATTCTAAATTGTAATGTAGTTTGGCCAGTTTGGGTGGTTGTAAAAGAGATATTTTTACTCGGTTGAGTTATACGATGAAATAATAATATAAAATTTTGTTTGAAACGTGTTATCACGTCCTGTTTTTCTATAAAATACCATCTGTGTCAAATTTCCCATCGATGCGTTTGGGTTCTATATGAAACCTTTAAAACAATCCATCAACTTAAAATCATGTTAAAAAAAAGAAGTATATTATATTACAATCCTCGCTCAACTGAAAATCTTAAGTAAACATTTTAGTCTCTTTTACATTACGATTATACTCGTGTCTTAAAGTATATTTTTAACACAATATAATATAAACCACCTCAAAAAAAAACTTTTTAAAAACGCTTTATCATCAGACCATTCACACATCAATACATGTATACGATATTATAAACTACTTTACCACGTATCTCAACATTTTAAACAGTGACTTACATCATTAATTAACAAATTTTACTGTAAAAAAGATTATATAAAAATATTAGATCGTTTTCTCAACTTTATCACTTCACAATCTTTCTTAATTGTAATGTTTTGATTTGTCTTTTTTCTTTTGACTGTGTACCATCTGTACATTTTTTTTTTTTTTTTACAATAACCAGTATAAGAAGAACGGAAATACGTCAATCTACCCATTGGTGACATTTATTCGATATTTCAACCATATAAATAGCTGTATAAATAAAAACTAGGTTTTGTTAAAAAGTTATCTTTTGTTCGCAAAATCCATATTGAAAGAAATATTAAAGATATAAATTTAAATTTTGAAATTTCATTTAATTTGTAATAATTCGAAAAAGTTCGTATAAAATTGAAAAATACAAGAAAAATTATTTTAATTATCTGTATACAGTCAGTTAATATATGTATTACATATACATATTCATTTAAAATATTGATTTTTTATTTCAAACATGGGTTTTCATACATTCTGATTAAATGCCTTGTCCTGCAAACGTCTAAGCAGTTTTTACGTGCGATTTACGAACGTCATCAACAAATTTTATTACCATGAAATATTATTATTATTATAATACACATACCTATGTAAAAATATAGCGATGTGATAACTCTCAAACTCACTCGGATTACTGCGTCTTTCAGATTACCCCTGTTCGGATTAACGAGACCCTTACTGTATACTATAACTTACTATCATATTATACACCAATGCACATACACATATCCATCTCACATAGAAAATTTGAACTTTCTTTGTAATCTTGTTCCCTTGATAGTCGGTAGGTATACAGCTGAAGATATATTTTTGTGAATGCATAAAGAAATAACTAAAAATTGCATTAAAAACTTTTGAATTTTGAAGAAACATGAATGTTTCTTTTACATAAAATAGAGATATACAAAATATATCTCATAATATTTCAGTGATCAGAAATTCGTTTTAAAGGTAACTAATTTCAAGTTCAAATAATACTTATTTAACAATAAACTAGTATTAATTTCAAAACTAATTTTTACTCCACGTTGTGATAAAGTTTAAATATCGTGTTTTTTTCTTTATTTGAGGACAGCTTTTGTGATGAAGCATTACAGCTCAGCACTTACAATAAAATAAACATTACATACAGAAAGAAGCATGATATATGATAAATCTGAAATTAAATGACAATATATGATAAGATTTAATAAAGACATAGTAATGAGATAGTATTATACAAATAAAACAATTAAAATTTGAATGTGCTATCAGTACTATCAAGTATGTATATATTATGCAATTGATGAAATTATTTAACATAAAATATACCAAGCACGTGCTGAATGGCAAATAATAACAATGAGCATTGTGATAGAAATTCAATGATGGAATGACGGATGGGGGGGTAGTTTTATGGAGCAGAAATGATATGAGGTGAAAATTAGAGATGTTAGAGCAAGTGTAACAGGATTTAGTAATGATTTAAGATCATCAAGGAATTGAGTTATAAGATTAATTCATTGTGGTGGAGAATACACCAATTATTATCTGGCATAGTTGTTGGTATATGATACTAATTTGATTTTGAATTAAAACTGGAGATTAGAGATATTTTTTTCAGGCATACAGCAAATGTTGAGGTGTAATAGTGTAATATTCTTAGTTACTATTATATTTACGCTGATTTACTATATGAGATAAAACAGGTAAAAAGCACTCATTGATATGAAATATGAATACCTACGTAAATTCCAACTCAAAAAAAAGAAATATCTAATATTTTTAAATACTGACTGGCATGAAAAATATACATCTAATACATGTAAATTTATACACGAATAATAATTATTGTATTATTAATATTAATTTTTTTCAACTTTATTCAGACTTAGAACTTAAATGTAGTTGGTATGATTAAAGTTGATTTGTTTTTGTGTTTGATAAAATAATATAGGATATGAATATTGAATATATATTATTTATACAGCAGGGGTATAAAATAATAATAATAATTACATTTTGTGTGACTTATTACGAAAACTCAAACATTTTACATGATCATACCGTGTTAATCGTGTTTTATATCTCAAGTTGTAATCTTATATTTTAATTTAATTTTTCGTGTCAGAACTTACGTACCAGTATTTCTTTTCGTGTTGAAACTTGAATAATATGTAACCGCTTGCCTGCCATATATTTGGTTCGCGTGGGAACTTAACTTACGCAAACCTCGTATTTTTATCAGTCGGACGTCTTTTGTTTGACGCTGTATGTGGTCCAGAGCATAATGCGCACTTATACCAACGTCTGATGGTGATTTCTTGCACTCGCTAAAAATATGGCCCTCGCAACACTTAACACAGCGTGCGTTATTGTGACTATCATTTGCTGTGTTGAAATTTTTAAATAACTATTTACGTTCTATCTTTTATGTCAATAAACAATTATTGTCCAAATAATTTTATACCTTGGTCTAGTTATACGAATTATTTGAATAAAATAATTAATAAACAACATTAAATAAATAAATCATCTTGGTTCATTTTAATAAATTATTAATTAACTGAGAACAGGTAATACGTGAGTGCGCGAGTAATATGTGTAATTGTATTTATCTATTGCAGTTGTAGTTCTATAAGCATGTAATTAATTATCCTACAACGAGTCGGTTATGCTTTTACGTTTCAAATATTATTATTTTAATAATAATATCGGTAATAATTTATAAATATATATCGAAATACACGGAAACACTATATATGAATTTAGAATTAAATATAATTTTACAGTTTTCCTCTTCTCAATCTCATTTTCCCTTTTTAACATTTAAAATAAATTCCTCTTATAAATTGCCTCCAATGGGTGGCTCCTTACATTCTGACATTCAAGCCATGTTACACACTCACACATCACATACGCTTATTGTAAAACAATTATTACATGATTGTAATAAAAAAGGTAAAAAAAAAAAACTAATAACTATACAAAATATAATAAATTCTACTTTAGTACTATAAGCGCACTTTTTTATATTGAAATTCACATGAAAGTATATGCTATACGCAATATTGAAATATACAAGTATATCATACTATAATATGAAGGGTTTTATTTTCGTTTTGTCTGTTTTAAACCTTTATGAAATGTATACTTACATAATTTCATATAGGTAAAACTGTGTAGTAATAAAAGTTTTTACACGATAAGTACACGAAACATTTAAATATTAATATACTTTTATTTGAAAAAATTGATGACTTGTTCGGGTTTTACGGGTCAGCGGGTCCGATTACGATACGGATATGTGGGAGTTTTATTATTAATAAATGTAAAGTTAGCGGTGGGACTAGATCACGTTATTACTTATTGGAAACGTTGAATATATAATAATATGTCAAAAGTAAGTAATACTCGATTGGACAGGGTAGCAGTTTTCAAACTATGCTCGTAGAAACTTTTTGACAATCGGGTCGTGTAAAATTATTCAAAACAAAATGTATAACTCGTTCCACATTCTGAACTTACTATTCTGGGATATCACGTATGAATGGCATATATGGACCCACTCCCAACGCCTTCAGAACCGTTTTCGAGGTTTTTGCAAACAAATTTTAGGTTTTGTAACCACATATACTTATCAATACATATATAATATAGGTACATTGTACACGTCAAACTGATTTCAGGTTCGGTCAAACAAAAAACGGACTATCCGCGCGGCCAGGACGCCGGTCCGCTGCGTACTAGTCCGCCGGCTCGCTGATAGTCAAACAGTATGCGGACAAGTTTGAGCGAACCAGTTTGAAAGCACAAAATGTACTGCAGGTTATTTTTTAATTTTTAATTTTTCACATTTCTGTATTCATATTACAAAATGTCAAGCAGTTCTTCCGACGAAGAAGAATTGCTTCTTCTGCCTGCCTTAAGTCAAGCAAGAAGAAAAAATAAATAAAATGAGTACATGAAATAAACCAAAAAAGGATAGAATTCGGGGAGTTTCACCGACTGTGCAGTGAATTGAGTTATTTTGAAGACCGATTTTTTACATATAAAATTTATATTTAAAATATAATATATTCCTTTTCTATTCTATTTCTATTTCTTTTTATGTTTTATGTATACATTTTATTTGAGTCCGCCGTGAACTTTGTGAAAAAATACAACTACTCGTTTGTTTGCGGCGGACTATACTAGTTCGTCGCGGTAGGCCGCTGTCTGTTTAATCAGAATGATGCATTTAAATGAAGTACATAGTCCGCGGCGGACCGGCGGCCTGGCCGCGCGGACAGTCCGCTTTCTGTTTGACCGGACCTTTACTTACATCCTTCAATAGAAATATCAGTCTTCCCGATATTCTTATTTTTAATGCGTCTTCGTTGATACGTGTGTGCGAAACAGTTCCGGATTTAAGTTTATAGAGTCCACGGTGCAACTGCTAGTCGAAGGTCCTTAAAAAAAATCACTCTACGTTTATTGTTTGAGGATTCGTATAAAAAAGTTCATTAAACATTATAAGTTATATAATACATTTATAATACATTTATATATTATATTTGACATTAAAGTCAAAATCACAAAGTTTAATCGACTTAAAATTTAAACATACTTGAACATTTTTCTTTTTCTTCAGCAAGAAAAGACCAATTTACTTATTACAATTTATTCATCTGTAGAAAAAACTTTGTAAGTTTCAACATAATTATGGACTCCAATAATTTGAAAACCGAACCCAAATTATACTTTTAAAAGGTCTTCTTATGGTTGAGTGGTGAATAGTGAGTAGTGACGATGCATAGTCCGTATTGCGAAGATACGGAATATTTGGCTGCCCTCAAAAACACAATTGTCATGAATATATTAATTCATTAGTTTATTTTATCTATCTTTTTATTCACAAAAGTTGACCTATTTCACTTTATAACTCCACTCTGCAGTTACCACGATTAACATAATTTTTACAAAACTATGATCTGCACAATATTTCTGATACATGGATATGTATTTAAAAATAAATAATTTCAGTGATTCGTTAGTAAATAAACTGCGTACAAAGCAACGAAATTTACACGGCTTAAATAAGTAAACTTCATTCTAGATACATATTATTCACTATCGTGCGGCCATTTTTTTTTTTTACTTAGCTCGGGACATGATGAATGGCAAATAGTTTATGCTGTAAATTAATAAAAGAAAAACAATTATACTCCCTTATAATATTCATATAATAATAACTCATATCTACTCTTCTATCTATTATATAAAATATAAAAAAATATAAATTATAAATTTATTATTACATTATGACTGTATGAATTGTATGATTGAGTTAATGCGTAGAACACAGAATCGTTTATGACTACATGTACATTATCAGTTATTATGGCGTTGAATCATTGTTTTTTGTAGGTATATAATTGTTAAAATATACTATCCGTTCGATTAACAATCTTGGCGTTGAACAACAGGTTTGCTAATCGCTTTATTATGTCCTAGGGCATGCATTGCACACCCCTATGGCCCTATTATAACGAGTGTTGTGTTGCTGCTGTATGTAGGTTAATGCTGTATGATGCAGTGTAGTGTAATAATATTATGTAACGGTGAGATATTATGTTATTATATTACTGCGATTGGTTTTTTAATCGTCGGAAGGACATTTTTTTCGTCCTCTCCTTGTTTCCCAAACACTATTTAATGATACATAACGATACAAAGAGTCCGGGGACGAATCACGTATTAGAGGATGGAAAATAATAAATAAACAACAATCACAATATAATATAAAAATAAAATATCCTAAACGATCAACTGCTGCAGTTATAACCCTCTTGTTAGCAGAAACCCTCTATCATACTCTCACTCTCTCTCTCTCTCTCTCTCTCTCTCTCTTTCTCTCACACACACACACATACACACACACACACACACACACACACACCCGTTGTTCTCTTCTCCTACCTACCGTTGTTTAAGCGCGCGCACGAAACTGGTTGAAAATGGGCGTTATATTTCGAGAGAAGGCACGATCCGGTTTAATTCAACAACATGGCCGCGGGCTTCATATATTTCATCTACGTGAAATGAATACACGCCACGGGTACAAATAGCCGGCGGTGTTAAGGATTTACCGTAATATCACCTATTATTCGGTCCATTAGGGTCCCGTGTTTATTCGGATAAACATTTGTCGCAACAGACAAATCCGGCTGGTGTCACAGATGACAATATTTATGGCCTGCAAACAAAAGCTGTTGGAATTATTATTGTAGTTGCGGTTCGTCTGTTATAAGCGGCCGGAATGGCCGCAGTCGCGGTAGGGTGTGTTTGCACATGGTTTATCCGCATAAAGAACTATAAGCGAGGTTAGTGAGTTCAACATTCATGTCATACAGAAAACAGTGTAGGTAGTAGAAGTTAGGTACAAGTTGAATACCTAGTAGTAGTTTGACACAATTTTATTTTGGTAAGGGTCTATAAAGTTTTGATTTTTTCCATTTAAAATTAGAAATTTGTAAAAAATAAATCATTTTTAGTATACCTACCTACAATTTTCATACATTTAAGATAAAATAAAAAATAAAACATTTATTTTTAATTATCATTTAATTGAAAAATATTTTTTTTCTATAGAGAATTAAAATTTATGGCCAGGTACACAAACATTCCAGAGAGGTCTACCCCTGCCATATACCTACTTGGTAGACTTATTTTTCTAACATTTTGTCCGCGTGACCGTTAAAGCACTATCACTCAAAAATCGTTTTGTAATTTTCCCTTGCCTACTACTAGTACTACTACTCAGTTCTTTAAATGTCGGATTATAAAAAACATTGTAACGTAACATCTATAAAATCTAAAAGTATACAAGTTCATTCTCCTTTAAGTGAATCGTTTTGACAAATTCAATAATTGAAAACTATTTAATAAACAAATATTATGTGTAAATAATTTTATCATGGCATACTTGGGTTACCCAAGTTGGGTAACTGTACCGATTAGTGATTACATGATGTGATATTTTGAGTATAAACTGGGAATATTTTTTTTTTTTTTTTAAATAATAATTAATAAAGAGATAAAAACCACCTAATTAAAAAAATGGGTATTTATTTTAAAAAGAAAAAAGGTACCTAAAGGCGTAACTTCTATGATTATCACTACCTTCATTATAAATATTTAAATATAAAGAAGTGATTACATTTTTAGCACAGTATTATTAAAAAGAGTCTAATTATTTAATAAGTTAGGTAATCTTTAATATTTTATTTATAGCTGGATATTTTTAAGACCATTTTGTTAATTAATCAATGCAAATTATTTTTTAAGAAAATATTTTTTAATATCAAAACAAATATACATAAAGTAAAGGTTATAAAATATTTTAAAGACAGTTTTTTATTTATATTAAATATGTCTGAAACTTATTATGCATTGCATGCTAATTTAAGACTTGTAAAAATTATTACATTACATTGAATTTTATATCATATATCATTCTTAATAAGTATATTCATAAAAATATTTAATTTATGAATTCTTATAATCCACATATATATTATAATTTATAACTTATATGTAATATGTAGATGTATTATTCTATTGTTTAATGTTAAATTAATAATGAAAATAAGAAGTTAATATATATCAATATTTCTTAGACGATATTATCGATATTTAAGCTGAATGCGTATTACTAATTTGTTGTATAAACTAAACTATTTTATAAGTAACATTAATGTGGTATGTGATTTGAAAATTTGAACAATTCTTGAGTATTAGAAAAACAATTATACATTAAAAATAAATGTCTCTAGAGGAGTTCACAAGCACCCATTTTATTATGTTCTGCATAATAGTTATTCGCCCTGACCTTAACTAATTAATTTAAGTCAATAAGTTTATGACTAAGCAATTAGAGAATTAATAATTTTGTGGAAAGTCTTTAGTATAGCAAAATAATAGTGGATTGATGTGATTAAATAAAAAAAATATTAATTTTTAAGTCGTTTAAATTGATTTTATAATACTCGTTGCAGTTAATTGAACGCTCTATAACGATAAAGTCTGGAACTTTTCACGTAAAACAACGCATGTGTGTTCACCAGCTTAAAGAACCTCTCGGCCGGATAATTTTAGAACAAATCTATTATTTTTTTTACGAGCTAGGTGGTATATAAATATACATTTATAGAAACATTTAAAACTCTTTATCATTTTGGTCAGCGGCGTATGCGCAGTAAAACTTTTTCTTTAATAGCCAGCAAAATTTTATTATCAACAATTATAAAAAAATAAAAAATAGGTTATTTTAAATACTTATAATAACTATTAAATGCTAAATAGCTTAAAAAATGGTAAAATATTTCGGAGAAAAAAAAATGTCTTAAAGAAAATTTCAGTCTTAACAACTGATAAAAGGGTCAAGTTTGTACAACTTATGCTTTATGAATAATAATAAATATTTATAATAGTTTTAGAATAAATCGTTATTTCATGTAATTTCGTTTAAAACTTAAATATCAGTCTGTCATAAAAATGTTTTCTAAAGGTCCAGTAGAATTATTTTTTTTTATAGTCATATGAAAAAAAAATGTATGTATAACTTTTGAACTTTAAATAAAATACCAAAAATTTTATAAAATTTTATAAATTTTCAACTATAGAATAACTTGCAAATTATCGCAATTTTGACATATTTCTTAAAAATTTGAACTTTGGGGCTTATAAAAAAAATTTCTGTCAAACAATTTTCAAATTTTTTTAATGAAAATAAGTACAAATAAACCTGTATTTTATGTATTTTATCAAAAAATGTAAAAATGTTTATAATTTTTTTATGGTATTTCTCGTGGTTTTTGAAAAGTATTGAACATGATTAATTTTTGACTTGCCCAAATACCAACTAGATTCACTTTATTCTCAGTAAAGTTGCCTTATAAAAAAATCAAAGCATTTTTGCTGCTTCAAAATGTATCGGTAGAAAAAAAAACACACATCATTGTAAAATCAATACATTCTTTACTCCGTTCCAAAATAATCTAGCCAAGAAATTTAATTTTTCCTATAAATTGGTGAACACACTTTATATCTTATATCGTATTGTCTGTACAGAACTTAATTTCTAACTACTGGAAAAAAAAATCGGATAAGTGGAACTCCTATAAGAACATCAATTATGGTTTAGAAAATGGTTTATTGTAACATACCGTTATGATTTTCGTTCTGAGACGACTGTTTATAGTTCGACACGTATATAAAAACTAAAGATTCTTATTAGTCGTTACTATTATTTTGGTTTTTATACGTTATAACCAACTGCTAAATCGTTAAATGTGTTTTTGTACTGTCATTTGTGTAGGTACTGTGCACAGTAAACGTCTAAGCTGTAAACGTCAAGCTGTATGGTTGTATAAATTATCGTGGCAAATTGAAACGATGCCCCGGAGACGACAATGAAACGCACGTCGCCTGTAGCCATTGCAAAATGCCTGTGATAAAAATCTTCAACAACTGCTGTACGCGGCACATTTGCTTTATATTGCTTCGAGGGAGGCTTGTGGAGGACGGTAAGAAAAAGTATACATCAAAACAAAGGAAACGAGCCACTTAAGGAGAATATAAAATAAAAACGATGCTGCTGCAGCCGGATGACATATAGGCACAAGCCCAAACGTCGTGGAAACGAGTTAACTTTTCAATACAACCGCTTTACATCTACGTCATCGTTATGACATCTTTACCCAGACACTGTTTGTATGCCTATATTATTATGCCTTCCCGACGGTAACATACTTTTCATTTAGTTTTAACATACATTCTGGATACGTAGTTCTCGGACATATGTATTTATTTAAACTGCATTGTTCGGTGAAGGTAGAAATATTTCATTATACATATATTATGATTATACCGGCATAATAATAGCATAATTAAATCACCGATGAGTTCAAATAAAAGCATGCCACTATAATCTATTGGTTGACACTCATTATCATTGTTATTTTTTACTTTAATTTGTATATATGTTTGTATTATTATATTTTGCCATCGAAAATATTACTTGAGTATTTGATTTCAACTGATTTTAATAAATCAGAAAATTTATATAAAGTCATAAAAATCAAACCAACTGGACAAAGATATGTTTAAGTTAAATAATAATAATTAATAAAATAATAATTGAAATATATAAATAAATTTATTAATTACAAAAAAATAGATATAAAATTGTTGTACTCCATTACAATGTATCAAAAATTATATTATGATGAGTGCAGGTGTCTAGATGAGTGGAAACATTACCAAATGATAATATTTCTTGGTTCCCATTGCAATAATGCAGTCAATATATTGTATACCCATCTATAATTTTGTTAATTATTGTTTACATTTTCCCATTGTAGGTACTATATTTATACTCAATATGAACTTTCACAATATTATATATATATATATATATATAAATTATAATTCTCGAGTAGATTAAAATATTTAATACGTTGAACTTAAAACTTGAACAAAGTGCACATTATAATAATACAGTATAATTTATATACCTATTCATATGTAATGAACTAATTTAACCAATAACTTATTCGTAGAAAAAAAATCAGTATTAAGGTAAATTCTTATAATTCCCTCTGGATCTATACAATTTACAAATGATCTTATGACTAATAAAACTTATAACTATATTATGATTTTCTTTCATGTTAATCCAGGCTTTACATTATTTGTTTTTAACAATATCTGAAATATATATTTCATACTTTAAATAGTTCATATATAAATATATATTATATGTACAATTTCGTTTTATTTCAGCTTTAATATAACTTGTGTGAGTAATTTAACCGTCAGTAATACGTTGTTGCAATTTTCGGATGAGTACATAATAAAAGATCCCTACTCCAATTTCGTTTGAGTATACAGAAAGGGTTGTCAGGAAGGGTTATTGAAAGCGTGTAGGATTTTAGGATTTAAGTAGGTTGTTGTGGTCGTTGAGTTTGACGTGTAACCTTTTATAATGTCGCCATGATGGCTCTATTATAGTTTATATAGTAGTATTTATTTACATTAACCGAAACTTAATATTATAATTTATAACTTTATTTATTTAATTATGTTTTCGTGGTACGTATAATTTGTATACACATAGATAGTTTTATTTCTACTTAATTTTATTTAAAAAACCATCGATTTTTTATTATTTTAATAATGTTACAAATATATCTATACCTATACATAAATATATATACATAATATAGATATTATGTATTTACAAACCTTGTTATTATTTTTTTTACCTGTACACAATACGTTTATATTGATAAAAAAAAAAATTGAACTTCATTATAGCTAATTACTTAAATTTAATTATTTAAATCAGTGATTTCTGAAACTTTGGGCCGTGGTTCCCTAGGGAACCATCAGTCTATTACAGGGGGGAAGGGGCGTGAAATTTTTGTATGTATGTATTTATTTTAAAATGATCAATGTGTAAGTGAATTAATGGAAAAAAAAATATATAAAATTATTTTCGATTAACAATAAAAATTTAACTGTTATTCGCATATTAATAACAATAATAAAATTATTATTACATAAGTGTAAGATTATCTGACTTAAGATTATCAATAGTGATAATAATCTTAAAACATGATATTTTTTTTTTTATTAGAAGTATTTACAATCTGTATACAATTGATACAATAAGTAAATTTTAGAATAGTATGTACGTGATGACGTGATAGAAGAATGCATCCAGTGACACTACTTCAATAATAATTCTTTAATTTTTGTTTTGTTAATTTTAGTTTTTTTTTTTTTTATTGCTTTAGGCTGATTTAGTCAGTAAGTCACGAGACCAGTTCCGTTTGAGACGGCGAGGGGGATTGTCGGGAATAGTGGCAGACCACATGATATTTAAACTTAAATTATACTAGTGTAGTAGTGTACATAAAATAAACAAACATAAGACATGTATTTTAGAAAAAAATCTAGAAACAAACTTACACATCACTGTTTCTAATATCAAACTGAATATTGATTTATTATGCAAAATTATTCAAAACCACCCATCACATTAATTAAATAATGTATAATTTAATTAGTACGAGTATGTCAATTTGTATAAGTTTTATATAAGTTATAACTAGTTCCTGAAAGTATTTGTTATTAACTTATTTCAAATTTGTGTGTACTTAGAGTTCAAAACTATTATATATTTTTACAGAGGTATTCAATTTAATAACGTAGATATAACGTTGGTATTTACTATTTATTGAATCTGTGTTTTTAGTGTGCGTTCACTTTAATGTAAGTATATAAAGTATATAGTGGGGGGGGGTCACAACAATTTTACATTAAATTAAAGGAGTCGCATAACAAAAAGTTTAAGAAACACTGATTTAAATAAAGTAATGCATATAATTCAAACAATTATCTGTGTGATGACATTGTTTCATATACTTGTAAGAATTCATCTCGACAGAAACGATATTTTAAATATTGTATTGTTGTAATATATAAATCTATTGTTAGATGTTACTAATCATATATAATATTAATTACAAATACTCCACTCAATTAATTACTCGTATAAATTTAATCCAGGGATTATTATTACTATAGATTATTTATTCTATTAAATTAATAATTACCCAGAGCCCAGAGGGCAAGTGTTTCCAATATTAATCAAAACTATTCCCTAGGCATTAATAACGAACATCTAGTATTAAATATAAATAAGGATCGTCAAATTTGGTAAAAAAATATTCTGTAAATAATTTAAAATATTTCTTTCATTTTACTATCTGTAATGCTGGTCTTTATGTAATACGGACAAGAAATAGTTTATGTATTTTATATATATTTATTTATTTATTTTTTGTAATGATTTTTTCAAAAAATATTTATAGGTAATTAAAAGTTTATACAAAATATAATTAAATAAATATCATATATTTATTATTATGTTATAAATGTTATAATTAAACCTAATCACTAATTAATTTTTAATTACCTTATGGCTGCTTGGGTATTTAGGTATTTGGAGTATATTGCAATGTACAATTCCTAATCCTGTTTATAGACCATTTTTCCACTTACATTAATACAATATGATAAACTCAACGAATAATGACTGTAACAATGATTCATCATTCTCAACTATTAATCTAATTTTTTAATACTAATTAAACTAAAGTAAATCTGCATTTTCAGATGGCTTTATAATTTCATTGTATACTCCCACACGGCCGCAAGTATTATCGATTTTCTTAGTGTGTTGTATTATTATAAAAAGTTTAATGAGCAATAAGTTTTTATAGTTTTCTGTATAAATAAAAATATTTTCTTCGTAAACTTTCTAATTGATTATTATATTCAATTGAATAGAAATAATGTACCGATATACGTACTAGTTTCATATATTATGTTTAAATGTGACTTTTGTTGTGAATTTTTTTCTACAGCCCATTCATACCTTAAGTATTATTATTTACCTCATTGTATCTATTTTAGATGCTAAGTTAAAGATGCAATTAAATTATTTTAAACTTGATATTATAAGTAATTTTTCCAATAGTTAATCGATAAGATATTAATACTGTAATTCTCTTGAAAATCTAAAATGTAGGTTCATTATAATGTTGGATATTATCCTTGTTGGTGAATTGTTAAATTTCCAGTCAATGCACCTAAAATAGGAGCAATTTGTTTAAATGTAATGAAAAACTAATATTTATTCATTTCTGTACGAGATAAACAATCTCGTAGTAAAATGTTATAAGTACTGTATTATTTTAATTTTTTTGATTGAATATCCAAAACTTATGATATCTCAGAAAGTATCCCTTAAAAAGTATTCAATTAGAAAACAAAAGCTCTATACAACAAGATTTTTGAATGATTATATATCCGATTCTCACTAAGTATATTTTATGATTTTTGAATTATTTTTTCCTCCTTCTTGGAGTTAATAAAAAAAAAAAAATCAAATGGAAACTACATTTTATTCTATATTATCGGTGCACAAAGTTATTTAGATTTTCCATTAATTTGGTTTTAAAAAGCTTTAAAACAATTTACTGTATTGAAAAAAATATTTTCATATCCATCGTCTGTAAAACATGACTTATGACTAATAATACATCTATTATTCTTGTTATCTTAATAAATTATTATTATTATTAAAAATAACATTACAATTTTAGAGTCCTTAAAAACCATAAATATTTTGACTATACACGATCGTTCTTAATTATTTTATTATAAATAATGATTAAGGAATTTATAAGTAACTATTAATGCTGGAAAATTACTAAATTACAATTTGCAAAAATGAGTACATTTGTGACTTTAAAATTAAATTTTCATATTTTACTTAGTGGGTTATTTCTATTAATTAATACTAAAGTATTATTTTTTCAATAATCAAGTTTATTTAATTCATGTTTAAATAATATTTTATTAATGAAATTATATATTTAATATGTTTAATAATGAATGATTTATATATATATATGTACATGATGAAATATAAAATATTTTGATACCGAATTATTTTTTATATATTTACAAGGTAATTTTGCTATAAGTATCCATAGATTAGGTATAATATTGATAACTAAGAAATAGTTGGTATAAATAAAATTGGCTTTATTACAATAAAAATTATTTAAAATATTTTTACTTAATATTTCTACTTCGTTGCTCTTTTACATAAAAGTAGTAGTGGTCTATGTACAGCTTTTTATTTTGTATAACAACTTATATTTTATTTTTAATCTACAATGTCAAGGTAATAAAGTCATTGTAATTTATTCCGATATTAAAATATATTGATTTGTTCGGCTATTATTTATATATATATAATGTAATCAATTGAAACTCATTAAAACAGTAATTGAATTTCCCGTTTTTACTAGAAAAATATTATTTGATGATAATTGAATATATTTGAGTTTACTCATACTGTGACTATATAGACTATTTACTTTTAATTTAATTTAAATCCATTATTTAAAGTCAGCTGATCCCAGGTGGTCGAATTTCATTGACTTTAATATAATTTGAACTTGTTTATTAAATTTATTTTATTTTACATGGTTTACTACATAATTCAAACATAATCAATTACTGTATGAAAAAATTTACTCGCCTGTCATAATTATATTAATCATTAAGTTGGTAATTAGATACGAATACAAAAAATAAACAAACTTAAGATATTGATTAAGAATTAATTTTTACATTTAATTTTGTTGTTCGATGAATTTAATTTGAATTAATTTCATCATTTTATTTTTACTTCTATATTATTGACAGCCATAAAGCAAAGTATCATTAAGTGTACACATTATTTAAAAACCCATATCAGCTGCGAATGTGCGATATTTGTCTAAAAAAATTTTGGATAAGCTGATATACTTTATCTTCATCCCGCAAACACCTGGAGACCGTACATAATAATAATTATTGTTTACAGGCCTTTGGGTATAGTAATATATTTGATAGAAAAATACAAGAGTATAGCTGAAGTAAAATAATTGATTTATGACTTATTAAATTGAATATAAATATTAATTTGGAACGCAAAGTGTCAACATTAATAATTATGTATAGGGAATTGGTTATGAAGTTACGGTGATAATATATTGAATGTATTGAAGAAGGTCTTTGGTTATGATTTAAGAGCACGTGTAAATAATCATATTAGCATAAGTTATTTTTCTTTAAATTAATTTAAATTTGAAAAATGTACCATTTATTTAAATATACATACAAGATTGTTTAACATTTGATTATAATTCAAGACAAATAATCTCAAGTTATTAATGAGTTATTCGAAAAATAATGTACAAACCTAATTTCTAATCACATATTTTAAGTCACAGTTCAATATAAAAACCCTGAAATTTTAAAAGCTCCTGTAATTTCCCAGAACAAACTCATTAAAAAAGTCACATTTCAATGTTTGAAACACGATTATTTGTTACCTTGTTCATGCATAAATACTAAGTTAAACCTATTTATCTTTATAATGTTTCTTTGTCATGAATTTGTTCACTCGTCATAATAATGTAAAGTTGTCAAAGTCACCAAAACCCTTAAGAACAAATCTTGACATTTTTATGCTCCATTATTATTCGTGTCATTTATTTTTTCGAAATTAAATGTTGTGCATCAGTTCAAACTTTATTTTTACGTTATCCATAATAATAAAAATATTTTTTTTTTTTAATACGGAATTAAAAACTAAAATTGAGAATCTACAATAATTGTCTAACATATAACATTTCGTAAGATCATCATATTTAGGTTGTGCACTAGACATTCAAATTAATTTTTATAATTACGATAAATACCAAACGATAACTTAACAATAAATTCCACTTGAAAACCCTGATCTTAACAGTTTTATTAATTTTGATCTATATTTTTAATTTTTATTCATGTCTCTGGAAGTTTATATTAATAAGCATGCATCAAACATTATTGTTAAAATAAATCTTACTATTCGAAGTATAGAAAGTTGATATTTCTCTTCATTTACATAATTTTACCAAATTACTAATAGTCGTTATACAGTTAATTAGTTATACAAATTAGTTATAGTCTTAATGGTTTTTAATTATTTTTTTTTGATTTTATAAAAGACCATTAACTTATCAATAATACGTTATACGTTTTTATAAATATGTTAATGCATTAATTACCTTCAGACAAAGATATACACTTTATGTATAATACTTACATACTGAATAAATTATGCCATCATAACATCGAAAAATGAGTTCAAATAAATTAATTGGAATAACACATCAATTCTTGTGTCCATCGTTTATAAATGTTTAAAAAGGCACTTCAAATTCATATATACATAAAAAACCTCTTATTTTATAAAAAATACAATACGCCTATACGATGAATATGAATAAAGCATTTAATTTAT
The DNA here is from genome assembly GCA_025469195.1 of Chaitophorus viminalis. Lineage (NCBI taxonomy): Eukaryota > Metazoa > Arthropoda > Insecta > Hemiptera > Aphididae > Chaitophorus > Chaitophorus viminalis. The sequence continues at coordinate 84,457 of JAIPRK010000595.1, forward strand.
ATACCCCAAGCCAACACATGTAATTTGAAAATCTCGGAATGCAACGAATATTTTGTTTTACAAATGATTTCTGTCAAAGAATATTATTGTAGCAACATCATCGTTTATGTTAATGCTTGAACTTAAACATTTTGTCCTTGTATTATCTCAATGAAATCTGATTTTTAGATCGCTTTCTATAATTTAAAAATACCATTAAATTTCGGCAAGTTATACCTACCCCCTAATTTGATCACTTGTTTTTCATACATAAAAACTGTGTACGCTTGTACATAATTACTGCACAAACTTATTGTACAATAATTGTTAATTAATAATGATTGCTGCAAGTGACTGTTCAATAGCTAAATTTTTGTGATTTGAATTGAACCTAATGACAACTGACAAGGATATAAAACTATTTAAAAACTGTAGTTATAAAACTTAAAAAGAATGTTAGGTTTTTCTTGTTCTGGTTTCTATTACTTATATATTATATAATTATAATGCCAAGGATACATGTATTCATACTCAAGTACATGGTACTATTCTGGCGTTTAGCTGAAATAAAAACATTGAAAACGATGTAAAACAAATCAGTAATATATTTATTTAACATAAAATACACAACTATTCAAACGTAGTATAATAATATTTTAAACTAATTACAATCATTTATCGGTATAACATAACTTATTTATTAATAAAATATCATGGATAATTATATAATACATGTATATTTTTAATAATAATATATAAAGTTTCAATAGTATTTATTTAATTTATAAAATATCGACGAAAACGTTATTTTTCGTGGTTATATTAATACATTCTTTAATAGTTCTATAAATTATAAATATACGAATACAGTGGATAAATGTACTTATTTTATTCCTTATATTTCGTTTGGTGTTACAATAATCGTTTTACAATTATCTAAAATGAGAAAACCTGACGGTTGAAAATATTGATTTTTACTAGTTTCAACGATAACAAAGAAAAGGTAATAAAAATATATCGAAAATATTAAACTTATATTGTACAGTAGTTAAATTATTATAAACATGGAATATATAGGTACTTACATATTATTATATAAAAGTAATTAAATGTAACTGTCATAATTATTATTATTATTTTGAAATAATAAAAATTCAAAATTATATAATGCACAGCTACGATTATTACATAATAATTAATTTTAAAAATTAAATATTTAACCCATTAACATTATTTGTAAGATAACACTGAAATATTTTAATAAAATTGACCATTTCAATTTTTGATATTTAAAATATTTCATTTTTTACTTTATACAGTTGAAAAAAGTGTATTATTTTAACACAAACTGATACTAATAAATTATATATATCAACAACGACACTTAGATTAATTATTCAAATACAATAATAGAATAGAACTATAATACGTGAAATATTCTAATATATAGGTAAATACGTTTTAACAAAAATACATGTTTCGATATTTAAGTCATATTGTAAGTATTGAAATTTTTTTTTTTTTTTACGTTGAACGACTGATTTGTTTTTATTCGTCTGAAATAATAGTTGCAATTGTTGCAAACATAATATTGTGTTTTATTATTATTACTATCCATAATATTTGTTATGAGTGTTATTATTATAGTTATAGTACCTAATGAATATTATATTGTTTGACTAGTTTTTCTCAGAAGGACTTTTCATGAAACATTTTTATACAACGATAATGTTAATAACCTAAAACAAACCGAAGACATAAAGTCATAACAATTTTTTTACGCTTGAAAGTATCAGTCGATTTTTGTTTTAACTGTAACATTCTATTGCACTTCACGGTACACTTTGATTTATATAGGTACAACTTACTTTTATCAACGGTGCAAAAGTTGTTTAATGAATATTTCATTTTCAATTAGCTCGACCTAACCCAACCTAACCCGATCTATGACCTTCTGTTAAAACATCAGCACTGCAGTAAGTTTTGTCTTACCTGCCCTGGTCAGTATTATAATATGTACTTAATATATATCGTACATCATTGTGTTATTTTATGAAAAAGAATCTATAAAAACAATACCACGTAATGAAAAACAAATGCATAATGGCATATACAATTAAACTAAAAATTATCTGATATACGTCTATAGATCTGTAAATCTATATAAAAACTGGAAGTACTGATGATGTAGCACTTCTATAGCTAAAAAAAAATAATTTATTATTTCGGAACATAATCGTATTCTATAATATAAGTCACATAGATATAATTTCATAAATCTAGTTTACCCGTACATTTAATTTAATTTTTATTCTTCACGTAGTATGTATGTAATTACCTGTTCGGTTACTTTGACTACGGTCGGTCGTATAAGTGAACGCAAGTCATATTATAGTCATGAAGCTATGGCGTTATAACGCGCAGGTGCATGACGGACGGCGTCGACTTCGCTGAGCTCCGTTAAGAGTGTTTAGAGTTATAGACCTAGCTATATCAACTACAGTCTACTACGAGTAACGAGTTAGCACGCAAACGGATATTATACATACGCACAAGGAACTGTTTATTTTAAAACGGCGTTTTCCCTCCCTGTTGAACACGATTTTAATATCGAACGCAGACGTAATAATATTACCAGTATGATTGCGTCTCAATCAAAATAGGATGCTCAGGCAGTTGGAGTGCAGAAAAACATTGACAATATTTTAATACGGTTTCGACACACATCTGCACATAATAGGAAACTTTTAATCGCGCGTTCTCATTAAGTCGGGAAATAGTAGGTATAGTAGGTATAGTAGTTATCCGTAGCGTATTTTCTCGCAACAAATATACAGAAAAGTTTTAGATTCAGTAACATGTTAAGAAACTCTACGACGATTGATGGTTCGACTATTCACTAAAATATTGAGAAGTATCGTTGCTTTGACTTGTGTAGTAATAATGTCTTGTGATTGGCTGCTTCACCTTGTAGTTTTCGCTAACTCGAATTGTATTCTTATGCGTAATGCGTTTGTTGGTTGCGTCAAATTGATTATGTTTTTGAATATAATATTTATCTACATATTCATAGTTTATACGACCGTTTGTAAGCGATTTAATATAAATACATAAGAATATAGTGACTACAATAATAAGATTAATCTATTGTAGTACTTGAAAACTCGAAATGATATCGAAATAGATATGAAATGAATTTTTATACAATTTTTTTTCTTTAACGGACAAACAATAATTATAATATTTCACTTGATTAAAAATATCACTGTAAATTTCAATGGAATGTATAGATTTATTTGGATTTGATTTTCGATTCTTATTCAAAAACATATTATAATAAATTTTGATATACTTTGGAAGTAATATTATCACCCCAATAACGTATGCCGCATCAGATAAAATATCCACCTTTTTCAAGAACAATTTGCATTCAAGCTTAATCAGCTATGTAAAATTATATCAATCCTGATCATGTTAATTTAATTTTTTTCACATCTAATTCGATATAATCTTTTTACAGCAATATTTATAATACTTAAATAATACTAGACATGATCGTGATAATTAGGTTATGGTCACATTTTAAATAAAATCAATACACAGCTACAAAATATTAACAATTCAATTTTGAATACTTTGATTTTTCCTTGTGAATTGTGATATTATAAGTATAGATTATATTTTAACATAGTTATTCACGTACGCATGACTAACAGCATGGGTGTACCTAAAATAGGTTTTAGAAAAATCAGGTAACAAAAAAAAACCGTAACTATTAAAAATATTAATACGTATGTAGTCATTTGTCACTGTATTGCGGACATCGGGGGAGTAATATAATGATGTTAAATAATTTTATAATTACTTGTAATAGTACCTATTATTATTACATCCGACAAAATATATATTTATTTATTTTATTTGCGTGATTTGGAAAAATATCAGGAGGTCATGCATTTTATTAGATTATATTCCTGAACAATAAGTATTAAGAAGTATTAACTTATATTATAAGTGTATACTATATACAATAATATAATATTATGTCTGCGAAGGAATTATTATACAGACTTTATGAAGATAAACGGAGGGGAACAAAAGCCCTTTTATATGATATTATTACAAGGTTAAGCACAATATCATATTGAAGTAAATATGATTACGTAGAAAATATATACCAACTAATATTTATGTTTAATATGTAGGTACCTATATATATATGACAAAATATAATATACAATTTAATTGGAAAAACGAACCTTAGGAAAAAATAGTACAGGTTATAAAAATAATCAAGGTATTTGTTCACATACTTATTTAAATATTTCTTTTTAATATGATATGGATAACATTGGTCTACGACGTTTTGTACAAAATATTATATTTCCATTAACTTCAATCAAATAACATAATATAACATCTACTACTTTGGTCCCTGAGTTAAGATAATCGTGTAAATCATGTATATTCTGTCTTCAACAGACAAAAATAATAGAAATAAAAATATTATGTGTGTATAGAGCTTTTATAAAATTTGAAAACAATAAATGGATAATATGGTCATCAAAGACGATACTTGAAATCAATTGTGTTTTCAAAATTATTTTAGTTTTAGACAATAGTCATTAGTATTTATTAAATAGTAAATACAGTATCCGGAGAGTAGTAAGTTTTGATTCAATCGAATAACTAGTAAAATTAAAAGTTACATAACTCAATTAAACTATGAATATGTCATTAACTTATAAACCATAAATATTGGTTGATTTTAATTTTTATATATTATATTTTAATATTTTTTGTTGACGTTCTTGATCAAGTCATTTTTATTTTCATAAATTATAATAGGTAGTCTTAATGTTCGAATCGATTTATGAGAACAGTGTAAATAGGAGAGTATCTGCCGAGGAAATACTCGAGGAAAATTGAAACGAATTGTTGAAAACACCTACAAAATTCTCGAGGACAATAAAACAAAAGGATTTGCCGTTTAAATTCGGACGATAATTCATTGTTAGTGTTCACCACCGGAAAGGCGTTAAAGTTAATTGCAAACTTTAACATCGGTAAAGCGAATAAATAAAATCATTGTCACATGCTGTGGATGGCAAGAAGCTCTTGGCAGAGGAATTACAAAAAAAAAAACCTTGTAAGTATTAATGGACGAACGAAATATTTGTAAAATTGAATTGCCGGGTTGTAAAGTGTCAATGTTTAGATCTGGGGTACGAGGAAATTGACACAGTACCTACTACAACTAGTGTAGGTTTCAAAAGTTTTCCGTCGTGGGTTGAATTCTAATGCTTTTGTTTTTTGTTTTTTTTTTTTCTGTATATATAGACCAGATCCCTTGTCGATTCGAGGTATTTTTGTAGTCGAACAATTGAATTATACATTTTATTACTACTAAAACTAAAAACTTTTGCGTATAACAATTTCATTTAAGAAAGAGCAAAACAATATTCTACAAAATATTACACGAGTTCGGACGAGATTTCTAACAATTATAAAACTGATAACGCTTCCCTTGCACCGAGCGTTATACATTTGAATATTGAATAAGATGTACAAAATGTTTGTTTGATATCGATTGATTAGGTTTCGAATACAGCAATATAATAGCTGTAAATATTGTTTGAACGATGAGACTACAAACAACACGGTTTTGCTGGTGCGGTGAATTCGATTAAACGAAATCAATACTGAGATGGTAAAACATCTGTGATGTTCTGTAAAGAGATCGAATCGAAATTACAACAAAACGACAAGTGTGACACATGTTATGAACACTGCATACCTAAATTCCGGAGGAAATGACGGTTCGTTTTGTCGTTGTCGTCGGTGCGCGCATCTTTCTGACGACCGGTAGTGAAAAACGAAAATATTATGAAGGTAGACTATACGACGTCATGATATGATTCTATACGTCAAGGCCGTTGCCATCAAATAACATAATATTCACGTTATTACGTATAGCATTTAAAGGGCGAAACATCGATTGCCGCGGTCTGAATGCGTTATTTATTTATTAGTTTCGTGGCCGTAAAAATAGCTAGTTCTTCTTTATTAAAAATTAAAGTCACCCTCTAATACACTTGATGAAAAACACATTTTCGGACGGTCTACACTGAAAACGTTGACGGTTACCAGCGGGTCCTGGAACTCGCGCATCCGAGTGTTAACTGCGACAAGTTAAGAACTAAAACTACGCGTAATACGTATGTGTCACATCAAACATATTTCCAAAAGCTTTTCAGCACGCAAAGTTTTCAAGCCGACAATCGTCGAATAGATTTGTACAACTTTGTACTGCTTATAACATTTAAATGGTACACAAGTGACGATTTCGTAATAAATATTAATTCGGTTCGTTGTAATTGTATGAATGATAAAAAAAAACTGTGTTTACAACGTGCTACTATAATAAAACGCGCACGAATAGAACATATTATATTCAATATACTACGAGGCAATAGTGCGCACAGGATTTTTTTCGTAGGAAGACTTGTGCTTATAGTGACTTTTCGGAAAAAGGCATTTCATAAAACTTTAAAAAATGCAGCAATATTTATGAAAAAAAAAATTTAGGAAGTAGTACATTTTTACTATAGTAGATAATAATAGTATACTTTTCGTATATTATTTAATTTGTATCGTAATTGTTAAAATCATTTTCATGAAGAAGAATACTTTCTATAATCCTGCGTGTACCACTGTTACGAGAAGGTAAATATAAAAAGGTCGTACTAAAATAAATCAAAATCAGAATCAAAATCCAGATAATGTTACAACATGCGTCAGAGATAAATGTTGATACATCTGCGTGATTAATTTCAGGGCACAATAATACATTTTAATAATAATAATAATATACTTTCGTTGATCCAAATCACGCACGACGTATAGTTATAATTAGTTTTTGAAACTTTCTCAAAATCTACGTGTTAAGTGAAATACAAAATAATTATATACTCGAGTAGTTCCAGTATGTCGTAAAGAAAGTTAAAACAAAAGCTGGGAACAGTTTTCATTTGAAATTTAACAACAAACCTTGAGTGTATTATAACATTATGTATAAATAAATATTTACGCACTACATATTATGCTTATTTTTATATGTAATATGTGAATAATCATCTCCCCGGGTAATTAAATCTATAGTTAAGAAGTACATATCATTAATTTCGTTAACTAATTAAACATTGATACGATTGATGATTCGTAAAACCATTATATAAACATTTACACATATTATACACTCGTTTACTAAGTATAGAGGTAATTTTAATTTAAATAATAAAAATAGTTGATAACCCGTTCCTAATCCGTCTTAATTCAACATAATATATGTACTTTTTTTAACAGACATACATACACATGAGACACATACATATAATGTATTATGATATTATAACAATATTTATAAATTCTAATAAGAATATTAAAAAAAAGCTCGGGAAGTATAATAATGTTACGTTTAGACTCGACAGTAATAAATTCATAATATTAATAATCAGATGATAAATTTCACGTGACATTTTGGAAGACACCAAAACGTTAAGTAATAATTATAACTAATTATAATTGCAATTATTGTGATAAACATGTAGTACCTACTATTAATGAGAAGGCTTCAACTACCAACATATACAGTGGAAACGTAGGACTTAGACATAATTTTTTCTTTTTTTATTTATTTTTTTTATGTAAGCAAATTACATTAATTATTTTTGTTGGCTTTTTGTTCTTTAAAAATCCTATTGAAGTTGTTTGCTGTCACAAAAGAATTTTTCTATTAATTATTAACAATACATATAACGTAAATTAAACTTAAGACTCTTATGAGTTAACAATTTCCAAATATTGTGTTATGTAGTAAATTAAAAATTGAAATTAAAATTCTAAGCCCTGAATTGATTATAAATAACTTATCCCTCACGCATCATAATTGATCGAATTCAATAATTTACAAACGTAATGCAACAGTAATATTAGAATATAATACTATTGCTCTGATATGAGTCTTTGCCTTAATTTATTTTTACATTTAATAGCAGGATTAAAAAAATAATAAATAAAAAAACGTATCCCATATCACGGATATTATGATCTAATATATATAAAATATAATATACGATTATTATTAAGTTATTTAACATGAAAATGAAAATAGAAATCTAATTCTTGACGTCACCCAAAAAAGTAATGAAACAGTTTAATAGTGTTTCGATTCACTCGACACGTTTTGCGCACTTAACTTCAGAGTAAAATTGTATGGATTTTAAAATGGACGAAAATTTAATAATTAAAACGCACATGTAATAAAAATAACAATAATAATGATGATAATGGAACATGGATAATGAGAAAACTACTGAATGGATAGATATGCTTACACACAATCTCACAGACACACATGAATGTACTATGTACTCGTATATTTATACTTACGTATAATACCGCATAAATGTATACATAGCTTTGTAATAATGATCAAGCTTGAATAGAAATAAAAACTTTGTCCATTAGTGACTGGAGTACCAAGTACCAACGGCGGAACAGATTTGTACGAGTAAAACTACTATGGTTCTGAATTTCAAAATAATTATCTTTCGTCTCGCTACATGAATCTCTATATTATCATATGTGCACGATGCGAGTAACTGTTATTAGTTAGAGTTCGGGACTTTTTGCATTTGCGTGGCTTTTTTCAACTAACACAGTATGTATAAGTATATTATATCAGTAAGACACAAATTAATTTCGCATATACTTGCATAGTTTGACGTAACCGCTTTCTGGTAATTTATTTTTAAAAACGCTTAATTCTATTTTATAAATGTTGAATCAGTTTTTGGAAAGAATAAAACAGTTTGTGTAACCTAATACTAATAATTAACCCGAAACATTTTTTATGTCTTATCTGCAGTGATTTTATAAACCATTTTATTCATCATAAAAATGTTATGTAAACTTACATTTATAAATAATAATAATAATTTATAATAATTTATAAGCTTACATTGTGTCTAATTATGGCCGTGAACGAGTAATAGGATTTTAATCAGATTTTTACTATGTAGTATATTATTTTAATTATTTTTGACACAATGTAGACTAAAAAAGAGACGTAATATTCGTTTTTCTACTGTTGTAGTTGAGAAAAAATATTCTCTTAAACAAATGCTTTATTTCATTAAGATTTTTTATGATCATCATTTTTATACGTTCTTGGGTATTAATATTTGTAAAAATTAAACCAAGAATATTATTTGAAAAGCATTTCGATAGTGCATTTGTATATTTCTAAACAGTATTACAATATTATTAGTAATCAATGAATCCCAAACCCTAGTATTATTAATTCATCTTAAAGTATATATTGATTGATATTATAGTATTTTACCTGACAATGTTGATATTCGACGTAACTCGTGCGTGAGATGGACCACGAAATACGTATAGATAAGCACATTTACACACATGAATATTGTACAAGGGTATAGTGTTTACCATAATCCGAGGATACTTACAGCGTACATGTGGGAGAGAATGCACAACCTATATGTATGGCAAGTATGATAAATTGTGATATAATAGTGATGGGCAAAAAGGGCAAGATGATCGGATCGTGTGGTTTAATGTTTCGAGAATAGCAATAATTGCTTGATATTTACATAATATTATATTCTCTGACTCGGGCTTTCCAGCATCAGCAGATAGAATACGTATAAGTATTCGGACAAACGATCAGTATAATATCTTTGTAAAATTGCCCGTCAGGTGTTGAAATTAAAAATTAATAAATAAATAATGTGAACGAACGGAAATCGAGTTCGGCTAAAAAAATAAGGCTAGAAGGGAGATCTTTTTTTTTATTCAATAAATATCGAATTACAATGTTAGTATATGTTAACTATGACTATTGAGTATGGGCTGATAACGAGATATGACCCCCTACTCGAAGATAGAGAGAGCGAGGGAGAAATGGTTGGACGTAAAAAAGAAAAACGAAACATGAAGTCCTAAAGGTAAAAGAATCAGGGTGATATAGTTTTATTGTCGATCTATATAATACAATTGTTCTATGCAGTAAATAGTTCACAACCGCCTCCGACCCGCGTCATAGCGTAAAGCAGGGGTCTCCAAACTACGGCCCACATACAAGTTTTAACCGGCCCCTCGAAGGACGGTAAATAATTTAAAAATATCTGTAATACTCAAGGTTGTAATCACGTACTACTAAATAGTGAGAGATATTTAAAAAATTGCAATTATATAATACATATCTATATGTACTATCACTTATTTGTGCGAATAAACATTTTCTAAAATTAAATACATAAAATCAAAATATTGATCGGCCATATCTGACAAGCATTTGGAGTCAATTTTAAAAATTGGTACCGGTTATATTGAATATCAATTTGATAAAATGTTAACAGAAAAATATCAATTTCGCACGTCTTTTTGAAAAAAAAATATTATTAAAATGAATACTAAGTATGATATACTATAAGAATTATTTTTTGAATATTTTTACGAGCTTACATATTATTTATTATATATTTCTATAAAATCATAATATATAATATTATAATGATTATTAATAAATCAATAAAATTATAAATTATACGTGTTCGTACACTTTGGACCGCTAAGTGCTTTTGATATTTTATGCGGCCCTCGAATGGAAAGGTTTAGAGAGCCCTGAGTGTGTAGTGTAACTTATTGTCGAGTGACGCGAAGGTATCGTATACCACGGGAAAGTCGAAACATATTATAGTTGGCGGTGCATGAGTTGACGACCGGAACTAAAACGAGAATCGGCTGGCGGTTGGGGGAGGGGGAGGGGGAGGGGGACGAGGAAGATAGGGGGGCATGGCTCGACGGCAGTATGTATGAGCAGGTGGAGGGCGCGGGGGAGAAAATGTTGATTGATCACAGGGCCACGTCGCACCCAAAGCCGCGGCCGAATTCGTCGTCGGCCTGGGTGACTCTGATGTGTATGGCGCTGTACGGCAGTATGCTGGTGATGGTCATGCGCCGGCCGCCGTGGTGGTGGCCGTGCGCGCACCCGCACGCCGCTGTGGTGGCCGTATGCTATTTGAACCGGAGCGCGCACTGCTGGAACACCAGCACGGCCACGACGGCCGCGAGCACGGCCGCGGTGGCCGCGTACACCAGCGCCAGGTGCACCAGGCTGGTGACGTACAGCGTGCGGTTGCACCAACCGTTTGGCTCGTACAGCGACGACGGCTCCGAGTCGGGCCAGTACACGGACAGGATCCAGTAGTTGCCGAGCGCGAACCAGCCGGCCAGGAACGCGGCGAGCCCGACGGACGCGATCCGCGAGCCCATCGACGACACCATGTCCTCGCGCGTGCCCATGTCCGGCCGCCGGCGCTTGTTGTACCGCAGCGACTTCACTTGCCGGCACAGCAGCCAAACCATCTTGATCGTACCGAATATGCCGCCCACGATCATGTACACCGGTATGTGCGGCTCCCGCGGACAATCGCGCACGAACTGCACGCCTGCAACACACGCGTCCCGAAACGGGCACGACCAATTATTATCGCCCAGCAACGGCACAACATATACACCTAACCTAACCTAACCACATTCAAAAGCCTACTTTTATTGTTTCGATAATATCATCTGCACACTATATGTTTCGTAGAGGAGAAACACTATTTTACATTTTTGTCACTGCACGTATATTCAATGTCTCAATGTGATCACATGCTGTCGACTATATTATTATTATTATTATTATTATTATTATTATTATTATTATTATTATTATTATTATTATTATTATTATTATTATTATTATTTTTGTTTTTGTTGTTGTTTTGATGGTAACTCGAATATTGCTAAAATGATAACTGCGCGTCTACGTCAAAATCAAAAAGCATCGCATTCCATAAATCCAAAACGAAATTGCTTTCTCCGCCCCGCCGTTGCGCGATCGTTGCGAATGCTATAAAGGATATTATTTTGAACGATTATGAGTAATTTCCGTGGATATATATATATATACGTATATAGTTTTGCGTTGTCATTCAAAACGCGGTCGTAACCATAAAAGTGTCAACAATATCGATGTTTTTATTCGGCGTTTAGTTTTTGTCAGCGTAACGTTCATTTTTGATTTTTGAACCCTGTTAACTTTATTATTAAACTATAATGAAATACTTGCAAACTACTACTAGAAATAAACGTCTTCCAAAGTCTTAACGCAAAATTATTGTTCAATATGGTCTATAGCTTTTTGGTGTTATGGAATCGAAAACCAATAATATTTTTTCTGATGACCAGTTTATTTACTGAGAAAAATTTAGAAAACGTTGTATTAGTGATAGCATATTTTGTAAATCTAAACTATTAATGGCAATTTTTTGTTTAAAATCATTGACAATAAATACACTAGTCATACCGCGATTGAATTCATTACACGAAATTATAATTTCAAAGCACTTACATTCGACTTATTTAATAATATATTTAATTAATTTTATTTTGTATGTTTATGCATTTTTGATATAGTTTATAAAATATCGTTGACAATTAGACGGGTATACTACGACTTTTAAATGTAATTTGTAATATAACTAGGGGTTCCAGAATTAATTTATCTTAACTATGAGATATTATATAACTTTTTTCGTTTAAGCTTGTTTGAATCTTAAAAGAAAAAAATTTTTAATTTAAAATATGGATGCACATGATTACCTACTATCTAATTTTACGACGATGTAATCATCACCTTCCGTAACCATTTCTTTGTTGATTTTAAAAATGCAATTTTATAATATATTTGTAACATATATTTAAGAAACGAGATGGTAGGCACTTTTTTTAATGATTGGGCTATGACCGAATTACTTAAGAGCTTGGAGTATTTTAAAAACCCATCATATACTATGTTATAATGTAATAATAAAAATCGTAAATATAATCTATTATTGGGACCACTTACCATTATTTTTAACTTCCTACTAACACAGCAAATCAAATTACTCTTTTAGGGCAATTTCTCAAGTGTATTGATTTATTATTGTTTTAAAATTTATAATTTTAATAATATCGCATCGCACCAGTTCAGTCAATTTTTTTTTTTATTCTGGATTTTATGTTTGTTTATTGGACATGCCATAGTTAATAATTGTAGGTTTAGAATTTTTAAATCGCCTGAATCGTATAATATTCTAGTTATTTGTATTCTTTATACTATTATTGGTTCGTATTTTTAACAATAAATTCATAGATGTCAATAGGGATACATCAAGGAGTATATTAATATCAGTCATGTTTACATAAAAAAAAATAAATAAAAAAATTCTGTATAACTTAAATATCCATAGATGTAGATAGCAATCATGCTAGAAATATCTTATTGTAATTAAATGAAAACAAAAGGAGTGTATTAAGCAGTTTAGTCTGTGCAACGCATAGAACATCATTATTATTTAAATTACAATTAATAATATGCTACACCACTAAACGAACACTTGATGTCTGCGTCTTACAAACGTACGTCAATTTTCGTTTAGTTGTTCAAATACTGCATGTGTTGTTACCTTTAATATCAGAGTGATCTGATCTATTACTCGTTTAAAACATCTAGGGGATAAAATAATCATTTGTGGTTTTTTGGACGATTTTTTGCAATGTTTTAATTTTCAAGCATATTATGAGTATGTAAAATATCGCAATTTGAAAAAAAACTCATATCTCGCTTATAAATTAGAATATCGTACAAACGAAAACACAGATAATGTTCTCCCTTTTAAGTTTGATTTAGAGTTATTTTATTCTAATACTAAAACTAACAACATAACGCTTGAACTACTAAACAGAAATTTACCATTTTATATACGTTTGTAAGACAAAGAAAACACACGTGGGTGTTAACTAGAAATTGAAATTATATTATGAGTTCGTCAATAAACATTCAGACCACTTTAAGCCGCTTATATTAACTTTTTCCTACCCTCAGTATTTAGATTACATTATCAGTAGATGCAGCATTATTAAATACATGAAAATGTGTTATGGAATTAAATTAATTATTAAATATGTTATACTATAAAAGAATTTTCAAATAAGCATATATTATGTACAATATTATAAATGTATAACATAAAACAATATCAATACGTTTTACAAGATTAAAAATAATATTACTGTTTCAATATTATAATATTACTTTTTCATCGTAATCTGGGATTGTATTTTGTACTATTATAATATTATACATTTATGTTTCAGTTTATATTAATAATAATTAATTCATAAGAAGTAAAAGTGAAAATAAGTGCATTATTAATTCGTATAAAATTGTATAAATTTATAAATCAGGATATTTCTTAATTCCTTCTTAAGGTTTTACTGTGTCAACATGTGATAATCAAAATATTTAATGAATTATACATTATATAGAATTAAAATTAAAATTTGATTGTTTTTTTCTTATGTATGGGTATATATGTCTTAATATGATTGAGAATGATATGAGGGCTGTTGATATGGGCTCTGAGGATGTGAAAAATCGAGATAAGTGGAGGCTTAGGACAAAGGTGGCTGACCCCAAATGGTTGTGAGAAAGGTGAAGAATAAAAAGAAGGTATATTAAATGGTCTATGATTTAAATAAATCGCAAGTTTTAAATTAATATTTTTATATTATGTTATTATGTATTTGCACAAATAATTAGAATAGTGCTGTGTTAAACAAAACTTGTATTAAGTAAATATCTCTAAAAGTTTTTGAGAATGTAAAATAAAACTTACCAACAACGAACATGATTAAAGGCACCACTGTTAGAATGGTCAAAATTACCGTCACTATCACTGAAATCATACATAAATACAAATTAGTTAATATAACTAATGATTAATCAATAATTTGATATTATCAAGAATTAATGCTAACAACATTTATTCATGAGATAAAATTAAAAATTAAATTTTAGCCAGACAATAATTGAACCTTTACGGCCTTTAACGGCTTTCATATTCCGTTACATATTTTTCTATATTTAATTTAACTTAGTCTCATTCAAAATTAAAATCATAATAAAACATTTTTCCAAGTTAAAGAAAAGAGTAATTATTTTACAGTTTTAAAAATTCATTTTTTTTTTTTTTGTGTATTATATTATGGGTTACGTACCTATTATTTGTAAGTACTATAATTAAAATATAATTTTATAACATTTCAATAAAGTCTGACTGTCAATGATGATTTTATATTAAATTATGGCTTATCTTTCAGTTCTTTGCGAGTTTGAGCTTCAGATTTATGACTAATAATTAACAACATCGCTTTAATTTCGTATAACATTGGAACGGATTTTAAAATAAATACGTTTAATTCTAAATTAAATGAAAATTTAAATTAGCTTTATTTATCTGATGCCTAATTGCAGTCGAAATAAATCTAAAACCTTAATTGTGATTTAAGTTTGTCCTGGTAAATATTCTTATTTAGCGTTCCGATGTATAAGTATTATGTACTATTGTATGATGATGAAACAGTTGATTTGAAAAAATAAAATCCAACGAATAATATATTGCACTCTCTGCCGATAAAATCAAATGAAAATTTGAAATTCAATTAATGTTAGTTGTATACTCCTCCGAGAGCGATTTGGATTGTCCTTAGTTCTGTTGATTCATGATTCGGTGGTTGAAATCCCTTTCAGGTAAATTCACCGGATAAACTAATAAAATACGTACCACGACAGCTAACCGTGAGAACTATGCCGTGGAATCTCGTGGGATCAAATACTATCTTTGTTAGTAGCAATTAATCTCGAGCCAGGGGCAGATTTATGGAAGACGTTGAAATAATTGTTCTGATTACCGTGCGCAATATAATATTGTTATAGTATTTTAAAGGTATACCTCTATAATAAACATTGAAAACATGGCAATTTAAATAAAACCATTTGTTTTCGCATTCATAATTTTTGAATTTACGTTAGGTTCATATCATATGTGTGTGTGTGTGTATATATATATATATATATAATGTGTGTACCTAAACACTGTGCATAATATATATACAGTAAAAAAAAATACATGATTCAACTTACAAGATATTTATTAAATAAAAAACCAATGTAAATTAACCATTTTATATAAAAAATAATTACTTTGTAATTATAAATATTAAAATAGCGTTAATGTATTTTTATCTTCAGAAGGATCTAAATTGTTTTATAACAGTATTATTTAACCATAATGAAAAACTTCAAAATTCTTAAAAAAACCATGTTCAACCAAGTAAAATCTTCGATATCTATAATTCAAATTCATTGCTGTTCGAGATGATTAATTTTTTACCAAATTTTTTCCTCATCTTAAGATTTTAAGTATCGTGCGAATATCTATGTCCCGAATACTAATTATATCAGTAAATACAATTTTTATTGCATTATCCTAACATCGAGTATCGTAGGTATTATATTTATACTAAAAATGTATCATATATGTTTCATTAATAAACCATACAAACCTAACCATAAACAGTTTTTGTGTTGCTATGGGCATTTTGATTCATAATATTTACTCAAATGGAAATTGTTATCGCCATGAATAGTGGTTAAGGAAGTAAACCTCCGACTATATATATTATACTTATTTGCCGATATTACCTTTTTTTATTTTATTATTTTATTTTTTGTTTATTTCTTTTGTTGTTTATTTTATGGGCAAAAAAACCAAGTACCCTATACAAATGTAAGAGATTTCTTAAATAATGAATAAACAATTACATATAAGTACCCAGGGCCGTGCCTAGGGAGGTGCAAGAGGTGCGCGTGCACCGGGCGCCATTGACCACCGGGGCGCCAAATGCATTTTTATAATCTAAGTAATATTACTAAAATACTCAATATTGATTCATATTTTTTTTTCTGGTCGAACACCACTATCTCGACATCATTAACATTGCCTTGATTGCCTACCAGTTGACAAATATAGTGTTTTTATTTTTAGCGTTAATATTTATTTTTTCTCCGAAATAACGACGTCGCTGATCGCCGTTGTCGATAACAACTATATTATTATTATTGTTACTTGATAAAATTAATTTAATAACATAGACTGCGACATATAACAACGACTGGAAGGAGTTGTACGATATTATTTTGAACCCATGATATCTTATGTTCAGACGTACAGTGTTCACGTCATAGTGCATATTTTTCATTAGGAATCAATTATTCATTAAAGCCTCAAAGGTAAGTTACTTTCCGTTTAATTGAACAAATACAAATTTGTAAATAAATGACACCGGTTTAGTATAATACTCAATAGATGTCCATGATATTGAATTATTTGATAAGATTTTACTTAGGACTAAAACCAATTTTGCTTTTTAACTGTTATAATTTTTACAATGAATTTACAATGAAATCACTCAAAACAACAAATGTTATAGATACTCATATTCATATACAGTTATAATTGTATAACATATTTATCCAGATAATAATAATAATCAGATATCTAATAACATGCTGTTTTAGTTATAAGTTTTGTTTAGTTTTAGTTCAAAATAGCTTTGAAATTAAATTTAGTTTCATATTGAACCAAAAAATGCAAATGTTTTTAGTTATAACTACAAAATTAAAACTTAAGTAAGTATTGTGGTAATTTTTTTTTTTGCGTGTAGGTATTAATTGAATTATTATAATTTGTAAATTTTTACGCGTATACCTGACCACTGCCCGCCCTAATTAATTTAATTAATATAATATGTGCCTTTCCGTAACCCATATAACGAATAAAATTAGCCTATACACTATACTATTCGTTTGTATTTTTTTCGTTTTTATTTTTTACTCCGGTGCAAGAGCCTTAAATTGTCTTGTTTCACAGTATTTATCTTAAAAGAGTAATTAATTTTTAAGAATTGCTTTAAATAAAAATATTTTATTAAAAGCAAAATTTAAAATGTGTTAATTATTATACATACAACCCTACTCACCCAGATACTAAATTTGATAGATTTATAAAAAATATTGAACAATTAATTTATTTTAGACTAAAATGGGCCCCTCAAAAAATCTGGTGCTATGAATAAAAAAATTAATAAAAGAAAATTGGAGGATAATGATAAGTTGTCTAAGCAAATGAAATTATTTTTGTCGAAATCATTAGAAGATAATACTAGTAGAACGGAATTATCCAATGATTTACCACTTATTAATTCTCTACTTCCTGAAGACTCTCAGGATCAGGAAGATCATGTAGACTTTTCCATTAATGTAGGAAATGATTTGTCTAAACAGACATCAACAAATAAAGATAATGTTTCGGTCGTTTCGGATTTTATAAATTCAATAACTTCCACTTCCTCGGATAATAATTTGGAAAATATTGTGCGAAAACCATTACATTTCAATGATCCGTTTTCTTGGCCTTTCATCAATGATAAAATTAGAACACTTCTAATAGAACACGGACCAGAACAAGGTAAAAATTCAGATTTTTCCTATTCAGAAAATTTTGAGCAAAGAAAATTTTCAGCAGATTGGTTTTTTAAAACACTCCCAAATGGAGATAAAATTGAACGAAATTGGTTAATGTATAGTGATGTTACAAAATCCATTTATTGTTTTCCCTGTATACTATTTCCTTCACAAAAAATGAGTAAGTCATTTATTACAGACCCTAAAACCGGATTTAATGATTGGAGAAAACTGAGTCCGAGAATTCCTGACCACGAAAATACATTTGATCATAAATCTAATGTCTACATGGAAAAATTTTGAAAAACGTTTAAGAGAAGGGAAAACAATCGATAAAGAACTACAAAAAGAAATTTTAAATGAAAAAGAAAGGTGAAAACAAATTTTAAAAATTATCCTTGATTGTGTTCGTTTTAGTTGTGTTAATAATTTGGCTCTTAGAGGTTCCAGTAATGATATTACTAAGTCTAATTGTGGCATTTTTTTAAACTTGATTGAATTAATAAGTAGTTACAACCCTGTTATATTTTTAATAACAACTTAGATTCACATGGATAAAGAACGCTATTTTTAAGAAAAACATCCTTTTATTGAATAACATTTTTATATGCTACACATCTTTGTATCCAATCTATAGAATACAATTTTATACCAGTGTGTATGTCCTTATTATCATTTTAACAAAAACAGTGTTACACTTTGTGATAACATTAATATATAAGATATAACACTTCACCACTAAAAATAAAAATTGAATATAATATGAAAATTTAATTGCAAATGAAAACTTAATAATAACATAATAAATATAATATAAATAATATAATAACATATATATAATGTAATATATAAATATGTCATGAACATGATTAATGAATACAGGATATTTAATAATATTATATAATTATAAAAGTGTTGGTAGATGCCAAACAAAAATGAAACAAATTACAATTTAACTAAACAAAAAGTTATTGATAATATTTAGCTGGTTTCCTAATAGTTCTCTTAGGTCTTTGTTGGTTATTAGTGGTATTTGAGGTTGTTTCAGAAATTTGATTTTTATAACTATTATTTGAATCAGTGTTAGTATTAGGAATTTGTTTATGATTAGATTGTTTTATTTTTAACATTTGATCTACATGGCGTTTCCAAATGTGATTTTCATCTGTGGTGACTTGATAATTTCTAGTACCTAATATTTTTGTTATTACTGCTGTTTTCCACTTGGAACTTGGAGACCTATAATCCCTTATTAACACTTTTTCATTTATATCAAAAGTTACATCTCTCTTTCCACTATTTTTAATTTGAGTTATTTGTTTACCAAGGTCTATGTCGTCAGTCTGTGGTTTGAGTAGATCAAAAATAAATCTTACTGATTTGCCTAATAGAATCTTAGCAGGAGTTTCCTTTGTGGTAGTATGAGGTGTGTTTCTGTATTGAAAAAAAAATTTACTAAGTTGAACATCTAAATCAGATTTAACAGTACTTTTTATAATTTTTTTTATAAAATTTTTAATAATTTTCACAGCGCTTTCAGCAGCACCATTACTTTGAGGATAGTAAGGGGCTCCAACTAGATGCATGATACCATACATTTTTAGGAAAGAGTGGAAAACTTCATTAGAAAAACATTTAGCACCATCAGATGTAATTGATTTAGGTAAACCAAATCTAGAAAAAACTTCAGTTAGATGCTTTATGACTGTGGCAGTGTTAAGAGAATTTACTTTGAAACATTCAATCCACTTGGATGTAGCATCAACTAAAACAAAAAAAACTTGACCGGAAACTGGCCCTAGAAAATCAATGTGGATTCTTGTCCAAGGTTTAGTTGGCCATTCAAAAGGTTTTAGAATTGCTTTTGGAGGGATTGCTCTGTTTTCACAACATACTTCACAACTACTAGTTAACTTTTCTATTTCACCATCTAGTGAAGGCCACCAAAAATAGGCTCTAGCCAAACTTTTCATTTTTGTTGTACCCAGATGTGACTCATGTAACTGATCTAATAATTTATTTCTAAACTTGGCAGGAATTATTACTCTATATCCCCACATTAAAACGTTCTGTTCTATAGTTAATTCATTTTTTCTTTTATAATAGGGTATTATATTTGGATCTTTATTGGAATCATTTGGCCAATTATCCTTAGAAACATAATCAATGATTTTTGAAATGATAGGATCAGACCTAGTCGCTTTTTTAATTTTGAACCAGTCTAAAATCCAATTTGATTCCTCATTTATAAAATTTAAATAATTAGTGTTTGCTTCTATGTCTATTTGTTTACTCTGTATGGATAATCTAGATAAATAATCAGCTGGATTATTATTAGTGGAAATCCATTTGATACTGAATTTGTAAGTCATCAAGATATAAGCCCAACGCTGTAAGCGATTTGCAGCGATAGTGGGAATGCCCTTATTTGGATTTAAAATGTGTGCTATGGGTTTATTATCAGTTACTAAAGTAAAGTGTTTTCCAAATAGAAAATCATGAAAATTTTTAACTCCAAAAATAATTGCTGACCCCTCTCTTTCTAACTGTGGATATTTTTGCTCAGCTTTTGTTAATAAGTGTGATGCAAATGCTATTGGTCTTTCTGTATTATCATTATAGACATGTGATAAAATGGCACCAACCGCAATGCTAGATGCATCAACCGTTAACTTTAATGGTAATTCAGAATCAAAGTTAGCTAAAACTCTGTTAGAAATTAACAGTTTTTTTTATTTGATTGAAAGCATTATTACATTTATTAGACCAAATAAAATCCTCTTCTTTTCTAATTAATTAATTTCTAGTTAATATAATAGTTAATCCAAAATAACTATAAATATCGTAATCTAATTTTTGCACTTCACCCCTACTGTACAGCAGAGCGAGACCAATTTTTTATCAACATCTATATTATTGTAATTTAATAAAGCTATAAGATCTTGAAATAACAGGTATCTATATATTGTATTTAATATTATGATAATTGATATTGTATAATAGCGATATCAACTAATTATTTTTAAGAAAAGTTATATAGTTATTCTTGTGGCTTTCACAGCACTAAACGGCTGATTAAGTTTTTAATTGAATAAATTTGGCTATGATTTTAGTAATGATAAAAAATATACATAGTATATATCCCTTTAATTGAAATATGTTTTAGTAAGAACAACTAACCATCTAGGAAAAACTACAATCATTTTAGTGAATGTTACTAAGTATAGTAACTGGTTTAATTATTTATTTTAGCTTAAATAGTCACAATTTTAATAAATGTGGGTATCATTTTAGTATCATTTTATCATTTTTTTTTCAAAAATACTCATTTTTATAAATTAGGTACACAGAACTCAAAAGAACAAGTTTACAAATAAATAATATAATGAATCTATCTACCACCTGTAAGTTTATTATTAATAGTCATAAAAGTCATAATCAAAATCAAAATGTGAGCTTAAAAAAGATGATAATATAGGTTAATAGGATAAAACGATAATTATAACTTATAACAATAAATGACAAAGTTTGAAAACGTATGTGATTATTTAGTTTATAGAACCTATGAATTATAATATAGGTAATTAAGTAGGTATGGAATTCTTGGAAGGAAATGTGCTCAAAAGTATTAATAATTGCAATTTTCCATGGGAAATCAATGGGTTAATGAGAAAGTTTAATTGTGATACAAACTGATATAAGATATTAGAAATAGGTCCGGATAAATTATTTGAGTGCCTTTGGTCGCCTTTGCTTACCTTTGCACCAAACTTTTCTTTGAGGCTAATTCAGATGATGAGGGCTCAACTGTGACTGGAAAAACATTTGTAGCCACTATTGATGGTGACAGGTGACGCAATCTTAAGATGTTGTTTCTTATGTTTTATGAATATAGACAGCCTTTGTAATTTGCAGTAAATGCCCCAGATCAAAACGAGCATTTCGCTGATAGTTCCGGTGATTTGATGCAGTTCTTGGTGGAATATTTGTAGCAACATTTGACACACATCGGCAGTTCGAGTACAGTAAGAAACCTTAACGCTGGTACTAATTTTGTACTATTACGGTGGAAAACTGCTATGGGCTATAGTGAGGTTTTTGACAACTTTAATGGAACTTAGGACTTTAGGAGGGAGGATAGTTTGGTTTCTGATGACGGACGCACAGAAAGGCAGATTAAAAAAAAGAAACAGATAGGCAACTAATAAAGTGTCATCACATTCATGTACCGATTTTGCATACTAATGACGCCGTCCAATCCGTACATATAATATATTAAATTTATATATACACTATACACATGTCACATTTATATACTCAAATACTTGAATATAACAAGCATTACCTATTTCATAATTCAACAGTAATTTACGTCGGTTCTCAAGGATTAAAAATAAATAAATCACAAAAATATTGAATGTTAATATCTTGTAAATCACAATTAATCCCAATCCCCAAGTAAGAATTATAATTTTTTGGTAACACAGAAATAATTGAACCTCCAACCATTTCAAATTGAAAATTATATCAACTATCAGTAATAATAAGTAATAAATATTAATCGAAACATTTATAGTTTATAAAACAGTTCTATTTTGTACCAAAGTAATTTGTTACAAAATATAATCTATTCAAATTTAATTTAAAGTAGGTACTTTAGGTACTTAGTAGTTAGTACTAAGTTGTTTTTAACTATACTTGTATTATTTTTTATAGATTGAATTTGCTAACTTTTAGTTAGTTAAATAGTTTTTCTCATCAAATTTATTTAAAATTTTAAAAGCGTACAATAACTACGTACAGAGAATACTTTTGTCATTCATTTTGAATGTATTTTTGGAAAAAATGGTGATGTATATTGTATGGGACTTTATATTTTTGTATTGTATACGCCACGCAAAGGCTTGACCGCTTGACGTATACAACAGATATTTTCGATAGATTTATTCCCAGACAGAGAGCTAGTAGATGTTAGACTTGTTAAAAAATATTTATTCGGTTCTTTTACCAGTGACCACGAGCACTCTGCAGAGTCTTTTTACACTTGAAAAGTGGACCACGAAAACGAGTACTGAATATTCGAGAGTGAATTTAATCTTATTCAGGCAATACTATGTTATTTTCTTACCTGACAACAAAAATTTGGATAAGAAAATAATAATTACACCATCTTAGTACCTTTAAAAAGTCAATCGTCAAATTAAACTTTTACCAAACCTCGGAGTATCAAAAAAAGGAAACACTTCAAATAAAAATATATATTCAAAATAAACGCAGTTCAAGGTAAACAAAAAGATAAAAATTATTTAATGTTCAAAATGAAAAAAGTAACATAAAACTAGTTTTGAAAATAAAAACGAGAAACACAATTTTTAGAAAATGCTAACAAATGCTAAAAGAATGCTAGACGGTATTTAAAACTTATCCATTAACGTGTGTCATGCAATTCCATGCCACCTTTCAAACGCTAACCGCCAGTAATTCATCTGTGCCAAGGAATAGCATTTTCTTGGTGACATAGTTCATAGTGATACCATAGTATTTATTTAAAATTAAATATTTAACTTAAAACAAAATTTGTGTTATTTTCATATTTTCAAAACTAATTACTGTATCATTAGTCACATAACTATTATAAACATGTACATATCAGCATAAGTGTGCCCACAGTATGTGATTGGGTATCTCCTTGCAGTTTGAAACAAAACTACACTCAAATTATATATTAATTTAATATATTCTAATAAGTATTTTAATACTTACTCAAATTTAATATCAAATTTAGGATTTTAAAATAAACAATATAAAAAATAAAACATATTTATTTGTTTTGTATTAATTCATCAACTGTATAAAAATGTATTAATTAGGTAGGTATCTAGTGTTTATCTACATGTATATGTGTATACAAATACATACAATTTCCTTATAATAAAATATTGCTTAGATTTCAAATACATCATTGTCAACTAAATATAACAAATTATGATATCAGTACCTATATTGAAAATGTTACTTTTTCTTATACAATTTGTCATTCATTTATCAAAATAAAAATATTATACAGATTTAAAAAAAAATTCAGAAGATAATTCATAAGTTTAATTTAATTTTGAAATAATGTAATACATAAATAAAATAAATAAATTAAAAACTTATAATTCCAATAAATTAAATATTCATGTTTTTTATACTAAAAATTAAAAATTAAAAAATTAGCAAAGGATAATTTCCAGAGTGATGGGCACAATAAAAATTTAATAATAGATAAATAAAACAAAGACAAATGTAATTACAATTTGGTAACGTAACTTATTGCACAATAACATAGTTAAAGATAAGATTGTCATATATTTTAAATAATTATAACTAAAACAGACGTTAGTTAAAAAATTCAAAACTATTAATTAGATTTAAAAATTTTGGTAAACATTGTACGGTAAAAAGGTACGCAAAAAGTACAGTAAATACATATTTATATAACATGGAAATATAAGAATTAAGTACAATCTATAAATACAGAATACTGACAGCCCATCACTGTGTATCATATTAAGTACACGGTATTCCAAAAGAATAACCAATACCAAACACATAGAATTTGAAAAAAAATAATATGTTTTTTAAAATTAAAACCCTGTACTACATATATTTGGAAGCTTATTAAATACGTATATATATATATATATATATATTATATTTACACAAATAATGTTAATTCTATTTTTAAGATCACAGTATTCAGACTGTTCTGAATTTATGTATAGATATAATTTTCTTCATACTCATTAATTATTTTAAATAGAAAAATATATCAACAATTCTAACACTGTAAGATTTAAATTCAACCAGCTAGTAATATAATTGAGGTAAAAATTACCTAAAACTCCATAAGAACAGTTAGAACTGTTAGAAGTATGTAAATTTGGTACACAAAATTTCATAAAGTAGCTCTTATCTAAATATATACAAAAAATTATAATAATTTCCTAAAAAATATTACTTATAAAAAATTAGAAATACTTTCACGGACATTTATATAATAAACTAATAACTATTAATGATCGCCTCTCAATAACTCCATTAGGAGATTAAAACTTTGTCCTTCTCCTTCTTTACTCTTAATTGACAACATTTCTTTTCCGACCTATGAACAAAGCAAATAATAACTATGAATATAAATTCAGTTCAAACATAGCAAAACTACACAATATAATATCAGTATCATTTAAATTAAAAACAATCTCAGCATAAAAATTTTTTTTTCAATTTTTATATTAATCTCATCTCACCATGAATCCAATTTCGTATGATAGCTATATAAAATTATTCATTTGTATTTAAATGTTTAGAAATATGTATACTTACAAAATGTATACATTATTTAAATTATAGTTCAAATTACCTGACAAGTACGTTGTAAATCAGGTATCCTTAACAACAGTTCTCCAAATTTGGATGGCATATCTGGATAATGTGCTATAGTATACTGCTGCAATGCATGTAATGCTTTTTCTTGGGATGCTCGAACTTTTTCAGGTTCTTTCAAGTCATTTGTATCTAAAAACCATAAGTAGATCCAGCATAAATAGAGTTAACATTTTTAAATCCAAATTTTTCATAAAAACAAATATTATACCTGATGATAATAGCACAATGACTTTCATGGCGACATATTCATACCGATCAACTCTCAATCGTCTTAAATGTTGAGTGAAATTTAACATTCGCTCAATACAGGGTGCTAAACCTAAGTCTCTTGCTTGATCTAAAGAGATGGATTTACCTAAGCTGACCCGTATCTCTCCAGGACTGCTAACTGACCGATAACAACAACTGAACAGCAGTAACTCACACCATGCATTTATCAATAACGAAATCTGATCATCAATCTAAAGGAAACAATAAAACATTAATACATTTTTAGAGATGAAAATCTATGTGTATACAAAATACAAGTAGGTAATAGACATTAATTTTATTACCGAAATATTCTTAAACAATGGTAAAGATTTACACCACTTTACTATTTTATAAAGCCGATGGTCAGCAATGTTGCATAAATTAGAAAGAAAATCTGTTCCTGAACTTTCAGCCATTAAACGGCTCTTGGCTATTTCTTTGGCACCACCACAATGGTTCATAGAACTTCCACTAGCACTTGATGATTCAAATGAGCCTTCATTATAAGTCCATAAATGTTCCACTTCCATTATTTCCTAAAATAATTTTAATGTTAAGTAATTAAAATGATGTGTCAACTAATTTATTAATAGCTCATAGCTCAACAAACTAACATTATGAACATTATTAAAAATATTTTATCTATTTCAAAAAATAAAAGATAACATAATCATTAAATTAAATAGACAGTATTTTAATTTTATCAAACATTAAGATTTTGAAATAGTTTCAATATCTACTTTACATTATCTCAAGATATTAAAAATTAAAAATTGAGTTATATTAAAATTAAACTAACATAAAATATTTATAGAATACTAAACTATTAAAGGTGTTTCAACACTATTTTTAATTTTGAGATATATTATATTATAGATTATATTAATTGATTTTTATAAACACTTACTTGCAATAATGGAGGGATCAGTCTGGCTGCTTCTTGGGGTGGTGTTCTACATGCCCGTTCTTCCTGCTTCACCTTATTGTCTACAGAATTGGTGGTCATCCCAGAGTTCTGACCACTATGTTGTTGTTGAATATTGGATTGTGGTATAGTATAAGTAAATGGATATGTACTGCGGCCACCTCTTGTTCTATCAACTCTGATTGCTTCAAGTTTCATACCCATATTTAAACACTTATCAAACCGGCAAGCAGGACACTTTTTACGTGTAGCTATAGTAATCAAACATGCTGAACCGTGTAAACACACATAATTTTTGTGATTTTGTACAGTGCGTTTGAAAAATCCTTTGCAGCTTTCACATGAAAATATTCCATAGTGAAAACCAGAAATCTTATCTCCACAGATTGGACAGGGGCTAAAAATAAAATTGATATCAGTTCACAGAATTTAATATAATTCATGAACTCATGGAATTAAATACAAACCTATTAATCAGCTGTTGCCTTGAAATACCAGACGTTATGCCATGTTGTTGACCAATGTCTGACATTGCTATTTTTTCTTCATATCCATTAGTTTCCTCCACCACAGTATACTCATGAAAATTCCGTTGTATATGTCTAGGTTGGATTGGTGATTGCGTTGGGGAGAACTGAGTGGGTGAAACGGATACTGAAGAATAACTATGAACAAAATATTAAAATACATATTAATATAATGGAAAAAATTGTAAATAATAATTAAATAATGCTCAACATAGCTTAGTACAAAATATGAGTTAAAACCATGTAGGTACTATTAGTACTCAACCATGAAACTTAATTCTCTATTTTTCCCTTCTGTACACCCTCTTCTTCAAGAAATCTCAGTGTTACCTCCACTGTCTCCCCTTCTCTCCCCTTATTCGTCCATCTTCGATTTCTCTGTTAATGTACAACCAATACCCATGTTCTCTTCTACTCTCGATCTCCTATCTTATTCTCTACAATCTACTCTATTCCTAGGTTTTTTTCGCAGCCGTGGGTACCGTGGGTACACATTTTTTGATTTACATAGTAATGAATTCATATGCGCTGGACCGGTGAAGGGCACGTAATTTCGTACGAACGGCGTATGAACTTAAACAATGTAAATCGAAAAACCTGCGTTAATATTTTAAATATTGATGATTTACCTTTGACTATAACAAGAACTATGTTGCGATCCACCATACTGAGACGCATCGCTATTATTTCTCGATAATGATGAAGGTGTGAATGTAGAAGGGGATGAAAATCCTGAAGATGATGGAGGATTATGTCTTGAAGTAATCGGTGACTGTGCGGGAGAGCAACAAGAATGTATAGCTGAGTCTGGGCTTTGGGTCGGTGGAATATGTGATGGCTGTTTGACTCCATTAGTTCTGTGTTGCAATAATGGACTATAACTACCGCCTAACAATTTATCGACGAGTAACGGAATTTCGCTATTTGATGATGCTACTTTACTCTTAACATGTTCCATCACATCAGTCTATAAAACAAATACAATTATATTTATCAATGAATTAATTTAAAATAAATATGATTGTTACGCACCAAGTTATTATCATTATAAATAATCCGTTTTACTGGAGATGATTGTTGGTTGTTTACATTATTATTTCGCGGCAATAAATAATTTTGATTTCCTGTTTGCATGTCCATAGTCCTGTCTTCCTCCTAAAAGTTAATGAAGTTCATGTTAGCGACACAATTATTTATCTAATATTTAATAGGCGATAGCGATCTATATGTCAAAAATTTTAGTTAGCGAATCACATTACTTGTTTCATTTCTGAATCGGATAATTCTCCTTCCCAAGACATTGGCCGGGGCATGTTTTCTTCGACTGCTCTCATTTTTTTACTCCTCATTGTCACTCCGGAAAAATCAATCTTACTAACCTCTCGGTCGCATTCAGAACCGACTTCGTCGATGTTATCTTCTTTTATTTCGTTCATTGTACCGCCCTTGTCATTCGGTTCCTCTAAAGACGGGTCAAAAACAAACATGCTATTAAAGTGTGTATGATGAAAAATAATATAATATTCTATACAATGTATTATACAGAATAGAAATAAAAAATGAAGCCACCTGTATAATTTAATATTTTTAAATATTAAAATAGTATACAACATACACGTAATCTCACATCATTGAAAATAGTCACAAATTTATTCTAAAATAACGAGACCAAAATAATTGTTTTACACTTCTGATTATAAAATTAATCTCTAAGGAGAGCCACAATAAATATGAAGCGACATGAATACCTAAAAATATTACATTGTGGATATCGCTGCTACTGCAGCTATACCCATATTTAGAATATAACTCGAAGATGTAACTGATTTTACATTGGAAATATGTGTAACCATTTCAAATCTCCGTGACACTACAACTTGTGAGCAAAGTAAACAAACCAGTGTTTGCTCTATATTATTATGTAATACACACGCAATAGCGTACTGCGTACTAATTGTCATTTTACGCCCTATAGGGCAATTTTATATTTTGCTGATGTATCCTACCCATTTTTTGATAAATTGTCATCATTGTCGATTAGGAGTAGATTTGATGTTTGACCTGAGTTAATTTTAATTAAGCTTACTAATTATTGTACTGCCAACAATGAGATAAAGAATACAAATAGTCAAGCTAAACATTAGACAGAATACAGATTAGTAGCATTCCCATTCAATCCAATTGCAAATTTAAACATTGGTACTTTGATATAAATCCCTTTTAATATACATGTATTAGATAGCGAAGCAAAAACGACCAAATTTGAGACAAGCGGAGTTTTAGGACGGAACATCGCACAATATTGCTGAACGTCTCATTGTGTAGTACGTGATGGAAAGTTTAGTTGTAACGGCGAAATTGAATATTCAACACCGCACATTTGTCGTGGAGACATTTTTCCGAAACAGTCGAAGTCAATCCATGGCTACATAACGCGTAATCAGCACGCGATTTAAAAATGTATTTAAAAATTATGGTCGCCATTTGTCGGACATTCTGTTTCACACTTAGTTTTTTATATATTTAATAAAAACCTCACAAACTATTTTTTTCATCTCTAGCTGTACATTAAAAACTAAAATTATGACGTTAATTTCAAATTTGGTCATTTTTTCTCCACCACCCTGTACAATGCTTGGACCTATACCAATACTATTAACGTACAAAGAATGTTACATACGCAGAGAAATGCATTCCACGTGCCATTTAAATAAAAACATGATTGGAACGGGGTTTTCTGAATTTCCAATTGGGTAATTAGTTTATTATAATTACAGATAAAGCCTCGTTGCTACCAAAAGTATCTGTTTTCGTCATGTTTCATATTTAAATAACCAATTAATAAACCTGCGGATTGCAGCGTATTTCGTCAAGTATTTGTACAATCAAACGTGTAGTCACGAATAACGTATAACGTATAGTATGCGTATACTACCTTTACGTATAATATTATGTAACACGAATTTCAAAATTGTTTTCAAATAAAATACACTGATGATATGATACCTCTTGACGTTTGGTGCTCGCCCTAGTCGCCCTATCGCCTATTGAATACGCAACAAACTTTTGTAAGCCCGTAAGTGTTGTTGTAATATTATTATCGGTCCGAACATAACATAATTATAATATAGATTTCCGCATTGGTTCACCTTTTATCGTCGTGATTTGCGTGTTGGGCAAACGAGGAGCGATCAAATTAATGGACGTTACGGTGACTGGACCGGATGATACTTGCACGCTGTGGCCCCACATTCTAGTATCGCTGTTGGCCATCACGTATACCACATCGTTGTAGCTGCAGCGGTAGTCGAGTCGAAACGGAACATTGTGCTTACGGTGCGTGTACCGTGGTATATAAGTACCACCACAACAACAACGGTATCAGCAACAGCAGCGGCGGCGGCAGAGCCGGTAGCGATGGACGCGTGTCGCTCGCACCGGGTTATGGTCACTACGGTGTGGTCGGACCAAGCCGTTGGCACTTGATGTCGCGGTAACGGTTCGGCGTCAGGACGTGGTGGTCGCGGGCGCACGCCATCGTCATCACTTGCACGGTCGTCAAAACGTACTCGTCCGTCGTCGTCGTATCCTTTTCGCGACGCGACTGGAAAAACAAAATTGGAGCTGTTACATTATTGCGTAGGCATATTTTTTTTATTTTTTTTAACATTTATTATTAAAATATACACAATCTGTAATCAATGTTTTACAAAAAGCGTATGTTATGTGCGACTGTCGGGATATAAAGAAGCCACCCCCCCCCCCATTGGAGCCACTTAACCATAGGGATTTAATGATGTAGGCATATAATGTACCTATATATTGTATATGATGTGCCAGAGTATATATTGTATATTATATTTTATGTCTTTTCTATATAATGTATATGTGAGCGTGCGCGGTCCGAACCGGGCAGTATAGCGGTCAAGTGATTTCGTCATGTGGAGGAGGGTTATTTTTTAAGATGCAATTTTTTTTTTTTTTTTTTTGATACCTAAATAATTGTCAAAAGTATATAATATTAAGTATGGGAAAAAGTCATAGGGGGATCTATCCCCTCATCCCGTTTGAACACCACTGGAACCGTATAATAGCACCTTTTACGCATATTATATAATAATTAATTATGCAGCTCGAATGCAAAACGCGTATAAATATAATATTACATTATACATAATATGTGATTAGAGAAAAATATTACGTGGTCGGCTGAGTATAACTGCAGAACGGCCATACGCATATCATAGCAGCAGCAGCAACAACTACTACTCTTATATACAACCACTACTACAATAATATACACGAGCCGCCGTGTCCCCGGGTGTTGCACGGTGAAGCAACAACTGTGCAGGACGACGCGAAACCGGTTGCGTGACCTGACAGCAAAGTGAAATGGCCAATACGCGCGAACGGTCGACGGCTGCGACGGCTAGCGAAGGGGTTATTGATGTCTTGGTTGCATTGTTTATAATTGGCAGTAACGCAGCACCAGCAACAGCAACACCAGCAGCGCACTGCTTGTATATTTGGACACACAGAGACTAATTTTTTTTCCATTTTTTTTTTTTTTTATCATCGCGACTTTGCTCTGTCGCATTATAAAATGTACATAATATTATATAGCCCCGTTGTTGTTTATATATAAATTATATACATGCAATGAACATTCTGCGCACGGGACGAGACTATACGTTCATATTTAAAATCTCGACAGAGAGTTATTTAAAGAAGACACGATGCACGTTCAAAACGAGCCGCAGTCCAATAGCAACGACCTGAACGCAGTATAAGCGTTTCATTAAGTGCACTATGGTGCATCGTTGCACACCAGAGAACATTGATTTTTACATGGAATCCCTATTGGTGGGAAAAATCTCACGGATAACCACGTACATAAAATAACGACTCGACTCCCAATATTGAATAATTATAAACACTCGTATTATATACACGTATACACGTTCAACCTTCTCCGCTGGTTGTTAAACACGCAGTCAGATATACTGCCTGAATACTGTATTTACTGCGCGCACATAAATACACATACATCGAGTACGATCGTACGGCACAGAAGCAGTTAAATGCAATTGAAACCACGTGCAACTATCTTATACTTGTATTGCACAACTATCATATAGTTCCAATATCACGCAGAATCTATTAATATTATCTCGATATACTAGGTACAGAACGCAGCAGTTCTACATAATATTTTATATTACACCGCACACTGGAAGTAGGTAAACATAATAAATAACGACAGTTATGTAAATGTTCGACGGTATTTTTATTTTTCGTCATGCCACCCGCCCGTTTCTTTTGTATGTATGCCATGTACATTTTAAAGCTGTGATTCGAAAGAGAAATGGTTAGAGGAAAATATTACACATTACGTTGATAAAGATATCAATCGCAACTCATAAGTGAAGAAAAAATAAGGCGTGCCTCAAGAGAGTGTATCGCGGGTCACGTACATATAAACTGGCGTGTACTACAGGATGATAAATCGTTCAATATACACATAGTCGCCAGTCGGTAATAATTATTGTCAGAGCGTTAATGCACAATGACATCATTTGACTCACGAGAGTTTTCGGTTTAAAACTCCCTCCCTGAGTTAAATAAAAAATCGGATCCTATACATAAGCATAACGCATAATAATACGTAATAGAAGTACTATAGTGTACTAATAATGTATTTTGATTCTCTGCTGGAATTAATTGTTTTATTTTCCTTTATAAAGTTCTTGAAAAACCAAAGTTCAAATTAAACTGCTTCTTCATAATATTTTTAGAATTTTCATTCTAATCGTCTTTTCCGATACGTTTGTAAGTAATACTATTATCTATCTTAACTGTCATAATTTTAAAACTGTATTTCTCTGTTCTGTTATTTTTTAATGTATTAAAAAGAAAAAAAAAAAAAAATATTAAATAATACTCAAGAAACAGTGCGAGACTGTAACTCGATAGTGCTGTTATAGGTACCGCGGTATAGAAAGGACCGGTAAAATGGCACAAAGGCAAGCTTGTGAACAAATGTGAACAGGGTTTTCAACGTTCCTTACTCGGACAAAAATTAAAAGTATAAACGCAACACTTATAGACATGTTTTATAAGTTTTCCATTATTTTTTCCTGCTACATCGAGAATCGTGAGATTTGTAGATACCATCACGGGTGTATGGCGTATTTTTAATGTCACAATATCGTACACACGCGTCGTCGTTGTATTTATTTTATATTTTTATTTTCATTTCGTTCCAGCGACGGTAGCGCGCGCGATAACAGACGTACCGCCCGCACGCCACACTCGGCGGCCCAGCAGCAGCGTCGAGCAACAGAGGACGCGGACGCGAGGTTGTTTATTTTTATAAATCGACGAGAGGACGTCGCCGTCGTCGTCGGTGGCGGTGGCGGTGGCAGTGGCTTTGGTGGTGACGGCAGACGTTACAAAACTATTATACTCATGGCGACATAGCGCGAGGCGGTGCGTGTGCAGGCGACGTTGCCGCGCGGTTCGTCGTACTCTCAAAATTCAACCTTGCCAAGGTCAGGCTCAGACGCATGCGCGCGTCCTGTGTTCCTTTCATTGCGTTTTTTAATATTATTTTAATATTTTCTCTCTTTCTCTCTCTCTCTCTCTCTTTCTCGTAAAAACGTTGTTGACCACATTTGCTGCTAATGATAATGGTGGTGCGTTGAACGTATATAGTTTGCGATTTTGCGGGTATACGATAACATTAACTATCTGGAAAACGGTCATGTTCGTTCGTGTTCGCTCTGTATGCAACAGCGAGAACACCGACCGGAAAGGATACGGTGTCGACGATCCAACATTGCGTGCCATTTATATATATATATATATAATTATACAATACACGCAGATAGTTTGAAAACACATTTATTATTAAATAATATATATAAAATATATTCATATATGAATATATAGATAGACATGTGGGGCTCTTACGATCTACAATTTATCGCGTCGCAAAAATATAAATAAAACGGAAAACCGCGCGAATGACGATGCGGTGGTCTCTATATACACGCGGGTGGGCGAAGGGGTCCGTAAACGGTCAGACGATTCGCCGCCGTCGCTGCAACGGCATTTTTCCGCGGCGTTCGCGACCGTTGAATAAAATATACGTACATAAAATGTATACGACGATTTTCGCGACGACCAATGCGCAATTTTCACGACAACAATATTATCATTCGCATAATATATACATACGTGTAACGTAACAATGCGCATATTAAGCCCCCGCGTGTATACACATATATACGTGCGTATATAATGCACGTTCATAAGTAATATAAAATACGGCGGCGGGGCCCGACAAGGTATTATGACGGCAGGTATATATACTCATCGCGCGTGACCTTGTCGCGGTACGGCGGCCATCAGCGGTGGGTGGCGCCAGTTTTGCGCCGCACGAGGGGAGGTTTGATTTTTTTTTCATCATTATTACGGTCTTTTGTCTTTTTCTTTTTCTGTCTCTCTCTCTCTCTCTCTCTCTCTCTCTCTCTCTCTAAGAACGCCGCCAACGCGACCGCTTGTGCACGTCGGCACTGCAAAATGAATTCCACGTGCACTGCGCACAATGCGTGCTGGTACACTGCAGGACATGCTATATCCTTCTATTATAACGACCAATACGCGCGTGTTAACAATGAAATCGCCGAGCCGCGCTACCCACGACTTGTCACCAACGGTTTTATAACATTTTTAAGGTTTTTAAGATTTTTTTTATTTGTTTCTAAACATTTACATATATAATATGTATATCCGTATATAAACTACCCTGAACCAAGATCGACCCTCGTACAAAAAAAAAATCATAACCTAGTAGTCGCGAGGCAATCGCTGCACGAACCCAGTGACGTTATACGTATTCGTGTATACCTTTCGCGTCATAATACGCTTATATACTTTGTGTGTGTGTGTGTGTATGGTAATATTACGCAAATCGGCAACTCTGCGTAGTCTTATATAATATATATGTATATACAATTAGGAAGTTTCGTACCTGATCCTGCACGTATAATATTTTATGTGTATATTACATGTATAGTTTTACTAATCCCATTAGATGTTTTGAAACGTCCGAAGAGTCTATATAACAACATACGGTTGTGTTAACTTCAGGTCGTCAGGATATATAATATAAAACCCCAAACCGTTTTGTCACCCGCGTAAACGATTCAACGTGTGAACGACACAAAAACGCGTGCGATCATTATGGCACGTCATGTCATACCTATACTCTGCTATGTTATGTATGCTAACGTATGTTATATGTAATTACGACGCGCTTAAAACGATTTATTCGGGTGCGTTCAGTTGGTGAACAGGGACTATATGGTTAATATTCCTCGCGTTTGCAGGAAACTCAAATGCATAATATTTTCAACGCAAATTTTTCAATATAAAAATATCGGTAGGTAAAAAGTGTTAATTCACAAATACATAATATATACTGTACACATTAATGTCGTACCTCATACAGTATATTCAAGAGATTTATTATTTATATGTATATATATATATATACATATATATATATATATATATATATATAGTTATATCCATTTTATTTATTTTTAAATAATTGTTTGGATTTTTATAAATATTTTTATCCATAATAATATGTACGTTATATAGATATATACGACACATTTGATTTTTCGATTAAATAAATTTTCGAATTTATATAGTGTTACCTTCACCTAACGTGGTGTTTCATATTAAGTCACAGGATATTTTTGATTTGCGTGACGATGAACGGCGCCGAAAAGTACAGCAGCGTAGTGTGCCAAATACTCGAATAATTGGCGCGTGTTTAATGGTAATATACGCTGATGTATACGAATAATTTACATAGAATTTTTATTCTAATAAAGGAACTCATACGTATGTCGTTTTAATATCTGCTCAGAAATTTTACACATTTACTTTTTTCAATGGTTTTTTTAACCAAATAATATACATGTATATGTGCGTGAAAGCCGTAAGAAATATAACTTAAACGTCTGCACTGTTACTAAACAATAGTTTAATGTAACAAAATTTATATTATTATAGGTATATATTGTTACATATATCACTATTACAAATGTCTAAAGTAAATAACACGATTCATAAAACTACGACTGAAAAAACCTCAAAGACACGTATCATATTCTAAAACTTCCCCAGCTATGGCTTCACATGCGCCTTGTGAAAGATAGAAATGGATTAGATATCTATTCCATACGTGAACATTTTTTTTACTCTAACTAAATCAAATAATGACATTGTAGGTATATTCATCACTTTGTATTAGATTGCTAACGATCGTAATCATTAGCAAACATTAACAATGTATTCTTATTACTATTCTACGACAAAGCCAGTGCAAGACTCGAATGACAGCGCAAAATTCTCCACAAAATCGTTTTCCTCAATGTATAGGTACTTGGAACGGTTGCATAATTCAGCAATGAAAACCAAATTATTAATCATGTATCATGTACGACTTTGGTCTCGGTTACAATTTCATGTGCAAAAAAATTAAATGACGACAGCATTACTATGTAATGTACATATACTTGTTTAACCTTTCTTTCTTATCCTTGTTAAGTTTTGAATTAATAAAAATCTATGTAAACAATTTATTTACATTAACTATAGGTACAATATCGTAATGTAAATCGTTCAAAAAGTCGTTATTTTTAGCCCTTTTTAACCAATACGGTTGCATAATACATATTAATAAGCAATATACAGAAGTCTTAAAATATGCAAAACAATAAATTTTATATAGGAATAGTTTATATAATATTCAGTTTATCAAATTATCTAACTGGTATTCCTTTATTTAAAATACCACTATCTTCTGTGCGCTATTATTAAAGAACTATATAATATAATATATACAACTTTATTAAGCCCAGTTGATTTTTATATTTTGTTAAATATAAAAAATAATAATTAATAACGCATCCGAGCCCTGAGGTACAAAAAAAAAACAAAAATTAAATTTTAGATCT
This sequence comes from Chaitophorus viminalis, assembly GCA_025469195.1. Taxonomy (NCBI): domain Eukaryota; kingdom Metazoa; phylum Arthropoda; class Insecta; order Hemiptera; family Aphididae; genus Chaitophorus; species Chaitophorus viminalis. The sequence goes on from JAIPRK010000595.1 coordinate 122,095, forward strand.
TATTCAACTTTCTAAGATAATAAGTAAAAAGAAGTAGTTATTTATAGATTTGAGTCTACTATAGTACTATTAAAAATAAAGTCCCAAAATTGAATCCAAAAATAAAATGTTAGTTAATAACTTAGTGAAGTATATAAAAATGTTTTTTGATAGTAGAAATAAATAATTTTAATACGATTGATAACCATATTTGTTTTTTTAATTTAATTTTTCTTTTAAAGTATGTACAGACATATTATTATGTAGTACCTATTATAGTCTATATAATAATAAATACAATACAAAATGTATAGGTAACTAAAAACTTTGACAATTACGAAGAGAGAAAAGATTAATTAAATTTTAATTTTGGGTCACGGGCAAATAAGTCAATTTAAAATTGTGTAGAAGTTCTATATTAAATATAAAGAGATATACACATTAACCAATACCAACAAGTCGTATTGCAATAATGAGTAAACGGTATAACCTGTTTCGAAAAATAACTGAATTAATTTAAACAAGTTTATACATAAATATTATGATGTTGTTACTTGTTACTAAATAAAATACAAAAATGTTAAAAATTACAGTTTGGTTATATCAGCTCAGAAACATAGAAGTGTTTATTGTACATGAATAGAATTGAAAGCCCAACGAAAGTTGAACACCTGTTGAAACATTCTGTATGCCTAAGTTTAATGTTCGAAGTAAATTATATAGGAAAATGCCAAATGTAGTTGAAGAACTTCAAACAATCAATTTAGTATACAAGTTAGATCGTTGGGTGTTTTTGTTTGATAAAGAGAAAGTTATCGATTCGTCTTTGTTCTTAAGGCTCTTTATGTATCATTTTTGTTTTACTCATCTACCATCTATTATGTTATATATATAGGTATGCGCATACACTGTACACAAACAACACGTATAACGGCTTTAGGTCGATGTAAGTTTCAGGCATATATTTTTTATGTGCTGCAGTGTAATTTCGTAGAACGTAATTTTACGGTTTTGTTGCTTCAAGGAGGCAGACAGCTGCCTTTCGATGGCAGTAGCGATATTATTATATACCATTCGATTGTGCACATACAATTCCACATTTTATTATAATGCGTCTTAATGTCATTTTTGTCGACACGTCGGTTTTTTCTTGTCCACTACAATAGCAACAGCCAATGGCATCAAAAAAAAAAAAAACTACAAAAATCACGGCTGAACGTCGCACGCCACATAAATGTTCTTCGGCTATATACGAAGCTATATGTATGCAGTATTAAATGTGCGCGCCCTAAGGACGAATTACATCAAAATGTATTTAAGGAATTTTTATGCAATAAACACTCAATAACAACGATTCTAATTCTGAGAAAATTCGTAATACTATTGATGATAATCATCGGTAATACCACTCATACCGAAATATCCCTTCTATCTGATATTTTTAATTTGTACGTCGTAATATTTTATAAAAACAATCACAAAATAAATATTTATTTCACACTATTATAACAGCTCAATAATTCATTATACATATATTGAGGTATACTGTATGTATATATATTGACATACTGTTACATTTCGTTGGTGTCTATATTCTGAAAAAAATCTACATAGGCTGTATATATATGCAATGTGTATATTTAAGGGTCGATACAGGAACATAATATTTATTGAAAAGACATAGTCTTTATTGGTCAAAGTGTATAGTGTATGGATTTTTTGAAATAAATACTGTCTGATGAGAAAAATATTTAGTATATACCGTAGATTATAGAATTCATTTAATTGTCATAACTCATAATATTACATAAACGGACCTCCTCCAAATAAAACTTAAGGTACACAAGTTGTTTGTAGTATGCAAACGTGCAGTGTGTTTACTTATTCCATATTCCCGCATTGGCCATGAATTCTTATAAAACCCCTGTTCGTTTTAATTTTGTCATCAACCACAACTACAGTATGTATATTGTTGATAGTAATCAAATATTATAAAACAAATGTGTACATAAGTTTATTTTTTAATTTTATGAAATTATAAAATTACGTAACTGCTCGATCTTGAAGAAACACTTAATGAATGTACTCTTGAACCCCACGTAAAAGTAGAGCTTCTATTATAAGTTATAACGATATGAAATTATAAATTATAATTGATATAAGTACGTATAGCAACTATTTGCATTTATAATAATATGTGAACTGTGATGAATATACGTCATGTTGCATTATTTTTTTAAATTATTAAAACAGTGCACCAATAAAATTTATATGCATGAAAACTGGGTCCTAATTATGTCACTTTTAAGTTTTAACATATTACCATTGATTTTATAATAGACTATTATATCTATTATAAAATCAATGATATTACGATTGTACATTTGTACGAGGCTCTACATGCAGCGCAGTTTAATAATTACCGATTCGGAAGAAACCCGTTATATAACTTATATAGCTTCGAGATATTCCGCTATTACTGCAAAACTATAGGTATACAACTGCAACTGCAGGTATGCACTGCAGGCCGTCAACAGAGAACGAAGGCGCGATTTCAGAAGCTTGACGAATGGCGATCATGTAATATATTTTGTTTATCTACGTTATAATCGTCGTCCATTCGATGACGACAGTCGTTTAGAGTAATATAATTATTAGCGTAATAAGCATAATATTATACGTAATATTTAAATACATTACGACACGCCGGTGTAATCTACTGAACTTGCGTCAAACCGCAAGTGATAATCTAGAAGGGCTGTAACGGACTGTTTAGTTGATGCATGCGAATATTATGTTATATAATAATATAATATATTATGCACATATTGGTATAAGGCGAATGGGGAAAGGTCATATTGATCATCCAACGCGACAACTATTACTAATAAACTAGTTAATTACGAGACTGCGTCTCTAAAAGAAAATTATTATAACAGACGATGCAAAAAACAGAAATTATAATATCATTTCATTGGGAGTCGTCCTGGTCCCCCGTATGACACACCACGAAATTGGTTCCAACAGCCCATACTTTATATTTTATCAAACGATACATCAGCGTAATACTATTATACGAGTATCTACATTCGCTCATTCCGCTTAGCTTATGAAAAATCTTCGTTCAAATTCGACTACTCAATATTACAGCGGATGTGTAACTGCAGAAACTTATAAGATTATGTTCATGTAACATTCTACGTTGAATTATAAATATTTATTATGGTCAGCAATCGTAGGCGTAGTCGTGCGATAATGTTTGTTTACAATCGTAAACAATTATTCGATTGAAAAAACTAAAAACATAAATTTAAAATTTGAAAAACACCTTGCGATCGTTTTCGACTAAACACGTTGAACGCGAGAAAAACATTCTAAACGCGTCTATAAACACACGAAATTGATTATAGCACTAAAGTGGGTATTATATGGTGACTTGTAACAAGTGCAGATGGTTGGTTTGGGATAAGTAGTTGTTGACAGCAGAAAAAAAAATACCAAACAAAACAATAGTTTTTTCCTTTTTCTAAATGTTATCATCATCGAACGCATTATAATAGTGACCTTGACCGTAGATTGACGTGGCCTAGGAAGGATGACCGAGACCGTGGGGCGGCGTGTGTCGGCCGTTGACTTCGTCGCATGATTCGGGAGTATACCTACCTACATTATATGCCTTACACGGGAGTGTGTTCGTTATCCTCATCACGTTTTACATCGATAATATTGCGTGGTATTATAAACTCTTTTATAGACGTCATCCGCGAGTGCATCGTGTGCACCGAAAGATTTTCACGCACGCACGCATATAATAGTGTAGTTTTATCAATCCCAGAATTTAATTCTATATTCCCCCCTCCGCCCCTAAGGTAGACTTACAATCGATTTTGAACACGACTGGAAATAAATAACGTTACGTGGCCCTTATAAGGACGACGGTGCTCGCGTGAGAGCGTTCGCGCGTTCAAGGTCAACGGTCTGAAAAATCAAGGAATAGGGTGGCGGTAATGGTAGCGGCTGCAGCGGCGGCGGCGACGGGAAACAACGGTGGTGGCGGCGGCGGCGGCGGCGGTGGCGGCGGGGCACGACTAGAGTTCACAAAGAATGGCACGATACCGTTACAAAACATCCGCAGCTAGAGGCCGTCAACCGGCATCTCTGTTGGCCACGTCCGTTACGGGGCCCCCCTCTTCCCCCTCGGTCACCAATTCCTGTCCTTCCCCTCTACCTCGTCCTACCGACACCTCGTGTCCATTTCCAGCGTACGCTGCAAAGTTTCGTCCGACCAACACATAAACGATACACACACACACACACAATGGCAAAGACGAAGGGAACGAAATAAATATATAGGAACCTATAGGTTCAATATTACCATGTAATACGTACACGGTTAACAACGAAATAAACCCTTCCGACTCGTTAAAATTACTACACACTATCGCGTTACACACACACACATACACACACACACACACATACACACACACACATGTGTATATTTATTATAATGCGCCAATGCGGTTTCGCAACAACAACAAACAAAAACTGGTCTCACACAGTACGCTAGACAATCGAAATGTATACAGATACACACTATAGGTATACCGTTGTCTGGTCTGATTTTTTAGTCATGTCCGTTGTGGCGTTGTTTACCTGATAAACGTCGTTTTGACCCTTTGATGACACTCCACGGGACGTCAGGACCGGCACACAACGCCTATTATACGGGTACGATCCTCTGTTGAACGCGGTACAAGATTACACGAACGCGGAACAAACCGCCACTATCGATATCGGAAATGTCGTACCCAACTATCCACAGTGCGTGTACCCGGAGTTAGCACAGCAACGGCGAATATGGTGCGAACAAGAATTACAGCGATATTATACTACAAGCGGGATCGGACGACGTGTGACTTTCGGGCTGGAGACGGGGTGAATGATGTGTTAAGCGAAAACGAAACCAATTTGCCGAAGAAATGATTAGGAATATAAACAAATGAATGGTTTCGAAATGATTAACTGCACGTCGAGAGCGTCGGGACGATAGACGAACGGCGACGGTTAAACGCGACCGCGTCCGCGACTACGACTGTCGGCGGCGGCGCGGTGTATGTGCGCGCGCGCGCGCGCGTGTGTGTGTGTGCTGTGTATCGGCTGCGGCGCGGCGGCCGCTCTGCTGTTGCACGGAACGAGCGAGCGGCGAGGCACACGATGGATGTAGTCGGCAAGCTGCGCGTGTGTGCGTGCGACCGTGTGTCCGTGTACGTACAATAAGCGCGCGCGCGTGTGTGTGTGTTTGTGAGTACAATAATAATAATAATAATAATAATATTGTATAAATGAGTAATACGCGACGAACGCAGTGGCGGGGTGAGGCGGTCCGGCGAGCGGTGTATGCGCGCGTAGGGTGAACGGGAATGAAGATGAAGGTCGTCTGGGTTTGACAGCGCGGTGAGGGGAGGGCATCGCACACGTTCACGCGGCGCCGCGTGTTCCACTGCATAATGGGGGAAAAACAATATCAAATAATAATAATATTATAATATTTACGCGCCGCAACGCCATCTGTTGTGCGCGCGTTGCGTGGCCGCGGCCCGTTCCCATCGCTCGGCGCTCCGCATCACCGCGGCCTTCCGCCACGAGATTCGCGGGACCTTTGAACGCATGTGCGTTCCACCGGCGTTTGCGGCGGCGTCGACACGCGATGGATTTTCGTTGCGCTTTGGTTTTTCCCGTTTTGCGATTCTCTCGTTCATCCGTGTTGCCCTCAGCCCCGCTGTCTCCGCGCGCGTCCGTCGTACCGAAGAGTCGACAACGGACCGCATTAACATTCTCGCGATGGGGCGGCAGCACGAGACACGGAGCGCGCACACCAAGACGCCGTTGACCTTTTATTCGTCGGTGACCTTGAACCCTCAAGGTCGTCTTTCTGACATTTTGTTTTTCCCGCGCCGCGGCCCATCGCGCCACCCGTCTCGCGTCTGTCGATAACAAACGCTGTTGTTATTATTTTGTTTTTGTCAATGCACGGCACTCGTGGGCAATACCATTATGAATTATCAATAGTATACAACTACACATTACGCACTTTTTTTTTTTTATATTATCAAAATATAATTCCGAGTTTTTATCTTTTCCGATTACAATATTCCTACTATAATAAACATTCGCATCGTTATCTCAATGGTTGTCCGTGCCGCGCGGCCGCACGCGTGTGTGCTTATGCTCAACAGCTCAACGCGTATGGTTTTACGAGTTCCGTAGTATGCACAACCGTTGTTTACGCCGAATGCACTCGGCTGCAGCGCTGCACCGTCTGCGTCTGGACGAATGACTGTCGGCGGCGCATCGACACACCGCCGCGCGCACGCGTCTATTCTTGTGAATGAACTCGCTACTCGCATTCGATGCACTTTTTTCTTGACTATTATTATTATTTTAAATTAATAAATAATTCGCCCAGATCACCGTACCGATGCTTTACCGTGCTTTACTATGTATAGGTAATATGTGTAGTAAGTACGCACGCCATTCAACCGTACCAATGGAATTTGTAATATTCGTCTAGTCGAAAATAATATTACGTACACGAAGACATGCACAGAAATAAGCAACATTAAAATAATGAAAATAATAAATAATATATATACGATCACAATTCATAATATTTTAAACATTTCATACTGCACGCATCATTGTTTTTAAAAACTAGCAATAGATTTTTTTTGTATATAAATAAATATCTTAGTGCAACAAGTGTGAGAAATAAAGCGTACAATTCTACATGATATGATGGATTACCTTTTTAAATAAATTTTAAACATTAATACTCTTCTCCGGCTTCCTCGCCATTTCCTTCGGCTGAATCCAAGCCCACTTCTTCGTAATCTTTTTCCAACGTTGCTAAGTTTTCTCTAGCTTCTGAAAATTCTCCTTCTTCCATCCCTTCACTAACGTACCAATGGACAAATGCTCTTTTACCGTACATTAAATCAAACTTGTGATTCAAACGAGTCCATGCTTCAGCAATAGCTGTAGTATTGGACAACATGCAAACAGCACGTTGTACCTTGGCTAAATCACCTCCTGGCACAACTTTCGGTGGCTGATAATTTATGCCAACTTTAAACCCGGTTGGACACCAGTCCACAAATTGTATTGTACGTTTAGTTTTTATAACAGCAATAGCAGCATTTACGTCTTTAGGAACGACGTCACCTCTGTACAACATACAACATGCCATATATTTACCACAGCGAGGGTCACACTTGACCATCTGATTGGCAGGTTCGAAACATGCATTGGTAATCTCACCGATAGACAATTGTTCGTGATATGCTTTCTCGACTGATATGACTGGCGCGTATGTAACCAAAGGGAAATGTATCCGTGGGTACGGCACCAAATTAGTTTGGAATTCAGTCAAGTCAATATTCAAAGCACCGTCAAATCGTAATGAAGCTGTGATTGACGATACTACCTGTCCAATGAGACGATTCAGATTGGTGTAAGAAGGACGTTCAATGTCCAAGTTTCGACGGCAAATATCATATATTGCTTCATTATCCACCATAAATGCGCAATCGGAATGTTCAAGAGTTGTATGGGTAGTTAGTACAGAGTTATAAGGTTCAACCACAGCTGTAGATACCTAAACGAATTATACACATTTAATAATAATTGACGAATTACTTTTTGTTAACCATGTTGTTATTATACTTGTGGAGCGGGGTAAACTGCAAATTCAAGTTTACTTTTTTTGCCATAATTGACACTTAAACGTTCCATGAGTAATGATGCAAAGCCTGAACCAGTCCCTCCGCCAAACGAATGAAATATTAAAAATCCTTGGAGACCAGAACATTGGTCGGAAAGCTTTCGAATACGATCTAGGACAGTCTCAATAATATCTTTGCCAATAGTGTAATGACCACGTGCATAGTTATTAGCTGCATCTTCTTTGCCACTGATCATTTGCTCTGGATGAAAAAGTTTTTTGTATAAGCCTGTATGTATTTCATCTAAAAATCAGGATTAAAAACCATTTGAATTCAAATGAACTGTTATACATTGTATGTTTTTTTTTACCGATAACAGTAGGTTCTAAGTCGACAAAAACTGTTCTAGGGACGTATTTCCCAGAATCAGCTTCGCTGAAGAAAGTATTGAAACTGTCATCTCTCAATACTTTATCGGAGGGCATCTCACCATTAGGTTGAATACCATGTTCTAGACAATATAGTTCCCAACAAGCATTACCAATTTGAATTCCAGCTTGGCCAACGTGCACAGAAATACACTCACGCTGCAAACATAAAACTCAATCAAATAATCTAAATAATTAATATTAACTTTAATAATTATTAATCAATGTAAAAATATTGTTTAAATTTACAAATAATTCTACATACATATAGTAATTATAAAATTATAAAGACACAAAATCATTGTAAATATTTCCAGTAAAAAGGAGGTATGCAGATACTTGGGTTTTGTGTAAAATATAGAGACTTATTGCAGAAGTCATCGGGTAAGATATTACGGAAAAGAAGAACCACATTTAAAAATTATGTTCAGCTATGTCTAAGATAAAATATAGTTTACATTACTATAATAATACGCATTATAACTTATAAGTAGAGGTCGGATTTTGGATTCTGAATGGAGTGATGGAATCTATTGATTTTACAATGTGTGTTTTTTTTTTTGGTATCTGAGGACATCTTTTTTGGCGGTAAAAATTGTTTCGATTTTCTTAAACAGCAACTTTTCTGAAAAGAAAGTGAATGTTTATGATACTTGGGCAAGTCAAAAATACAACTTTTTCAATACTTTTTAAAAGCGTCGAAAATATTGATAAAAAAAATACGAAAAAACGGGAAATTTTACGCAAACCCACGTTTTGACAAAATACATTTTTTTTTTAAATGCTTTAACTCAAAAACGAAAGATCGCAAATATTTGAAATTTTCACCAAATCTTTATATTGGCTTTTTCTATACATGGTTAAGTTTTCAAAGTATTTTGACATATTTATGACTTATATTTATAGACAATTTAAATCTTCGATTTTTGTAAGTTTTTTTTTGAAATAATTATAAAATTTATTTGGCTATCCGAAAACTCTTGAAAATTTAATACAATATTTATCATAACATATACTTATCGTAACTAAAAAATATCGGATATCATTTAACTCAAATTTTTTTATAAGCTCATAAAGTTCAAATTTGTATAAAATGTGTCAAAATCATGCTAATTTGCAAGTTATTTTGTCGATAAAAATTCATAAAATATATTCTGTTTATACTTAAGGTTCAATATTTTAACACTAGATTGTCCATAAGCTATTCTTCAAAATTCTATAAAAAAATTTCTATCGGACAGACCCACAAAAAAAAAAAAAAATACACATCATTATTATAAAATTAATACATTCTTCACTCCGTTATAAAACAAAAATCCTAAAAATGCTACGGAAGCTTTCATTGACTGCAATAAAGAAATATTTCCTATACTATTCATCGACTTTTACAAATATTGATTACATTACCAGTAACAACTGCAAGCAATAAAAAATATTTTAATTCATTACGACGCTTGAAAACATATCTGAGGAACTACACAACTGGTGAAAATTGTTTGAATGGCTAAACAATTATGAATATTCATCGAGATTTAGTCGTAACCACTGACGAAATAATAAATACACTAGTTTTAAAAAGTCGACGCATTAAGTTAATTAATTTTTTTATTCATAATAACAATATATAAGAAAAAACATTTTAAATTTTGATACAATATTTAAATTTTTTTTTCATAAACCATATCTATTCACGTGTAATGCGTGTGTACAATAAAGTATGTGTAAAGTTATTAGTTGTATGTGCATATTAACTTTGAATAACACCCCTTTTGAAATTCCTACCTACACGCCCTTCTACAACAATAAAATACTAAGTTTTAATGAATTGATTAATCAAAGACGTACCTAACAGAATACCAAACATATTATTTACACAAAGTATTGCGAATTGAGATGTCAAGTTATTACAAAATTAAGATATTATAAAACGTAATAGGTATATCAATATATATTATTACATATGTGATATGTGTTATTTCCTATTATTTTTTAATAAATAACATTCAACTAAATATGTATAAATTTGAATATTTGATTAATTTTAAATATATATTTATCATTTTCAAATCATAGACCGTAACATAATATAAAATAACTCTTATAAACATTTGATCATTTTTATTCAAATATTTGTAACCTATTTAAAATTGAGGTTTTCCAGTGAATAATTTAAACTAACTACTATTCTATTGCAAATACTTATTCATAAATAATGACTTCAAATTTAAATTATTGTCTCATCAAATAATAGAAATTCATTTTTTTTATAAATCTTATATGTGTATGTATAGCAAAAGTCGCAATGAACTATAATTTTATATCGAAAAAAGGTCGAAACGAAATTAATTTTTATTAATTTTATACTGATGTGTGTTATAGCTACTAGTCTTAATTAAAATTAATAAAATGTCATGTACATAATAATACAAAATACTTCATTACATACAAATATTAGACAAATTAATTTGAAGTGTATCAAGTAATACAAGCACACTATTTTTGTGTACCTATAGCTGTTGATGATCAACGATTGAAATTATAGTCGTTATCATTACACTAAAATACTCTTGGCATACATTTTTTTTTATTCTATTTGTTTTCCTTTTAATATATTATTAATTTTTCTATTTTATATATAAAAGTATTACAATTTTTTAAAACTATTTATAATTCTAGATTGTCTAATTTATATTGATTTACAACCATTGAATTATCTATTTTTAAATGCCTTTATTTTATTATTTTATATATGTTAAAAATTGAAATAATGAATAAATAGCGAAGACAAAACTTACCATGTTTAATGTTTTGTTGAGTTTAACAAAACGTTAACCTTATGTGTGGACGATGCTGTATACTAGTGACACCGTGACAAAAAAATATTGAAATTAACTCTCCAGTTGAACTACATACTTAATCTATAGATGTGTAAACTGTATACTGTAAACCCCCAAGATAACTATATCTGTATTGTCTGAACAATTATAAATAATTAACAATATTATATTCGCCGATAACGAATATTTAACGTGACGTATTATATTTCTTATAAATGATATTAATTAATAAATCGTATACTACAATATCACGAATTACAATAATATTTATAATTGGCAATTTCAACTATAAATATTATTATATACAATCACATATTGATTTTTCGTTCAATTAAATAGGTAGATTTAATATTTTCATTATTAATTAATATATAGTTATATCTATACTACACCAATTGCCAATCAAGCTCTCCTCAGAACGTATGTAAATTTATATGGATGTACACGTAATATATAAAACATACATAACATATATTTAAAAAACTACTATCTTAAAATGTTAGCTTGAACCCTTTAACTTTTAGTTTCAAGTGTTCTATATGCTCTGAACTCCTCAGAAACACATCCCAGTAACCAGAAGTTGGCTTATGATCATTGAAGGCTGAAAAATATAATATAATATTACAATGTATATAAAGTACCTATTCAAGTAATAAACCCGTACACAAATATTTAATTAATTAATGAATAAATGAAATTCATAATTCATTCTAAATGATGTAGATACTGCATACATCATACACTTCAACAGAATGCTATAAAAAAAAAATATATATGGAGATATGGTAGGTAGGTATGGTGAACAAGTATAAACATCAAATTTATCATATTAAATTCGATAAATCGGCACACCGCAGTATCGTGATACGATGTAATGTAATGCACATTTCTATAAATTCAAGTTTTTATCTAATGTGAAACACTGAAAATACTTATAAATATAACTCATTACATTAGCTCATACATTTCAGTTTGCCAGCCATTATTTGGCTGCTTGGTACCCATCCAAATTTCATATTATTATATTAATTCCATATAAAATATTCATTTCTTCAGGACTTCATTATTTCTTCAAGACTTAAACGCTCTCCTTGAATAGTTGATAGGTTACAAACAAGCAGTTGCAGTATGCCAGTACGGCAGTATTTACCTATGTACACAATCTTGAAAGTGACCTTGTGTAAGTACCTATCGGCTATTACTGTACAGTCTACAGAGCCACACAGTAAATTTATTAGTATTAGAGATCACAGTTCTGTATTTATAGATCTAACTTGAAAACTTTAACCAATCTACTTAGTCTTAAACCAATACCTATGTCCTACCTACATCTTTGTACTCGTATATTTTAATACCTACCAATTATAAATAATTTTTTAGTTTTGTTTACAATTTTTATTAGTTAATTTGACTCAGGAGATAACGTTATAATGTTTTCTACACATATGCATTTATCGTTATGGACTTATAAATAATAACTGTATAGTTTAATACCCAATATAATTATATTATTATCCTAATAATTAATAGGTATATATTTGAATGTTTTTATGACAAAATGTCAATTTTTGATATGATATAATACCTATTTATAACTTCTATGTCCCGTCAAACCGTCTCCAAACCGTACTTCAAAAAATATAATTATGGCATTATATTATATTATTTCAAACTTCCCAATTTATTATTATTAGAATTATCAGCTAAAAATTATAATTTATTATAACTAATTAATCTATAGTTATTTTATACGTTATATCACAGAATGTATTAAATTATTTTAAATATTTAACTATTCAATTAAAATGTATTATATTTAAATAAGTATCTATATTATTATATAATTTATATTAGTTATATATTAATTATATGTTAGTTAAGTATGAGTTAACTAGTTATGATTGTCAGATTGTGTATAGATACCTCGTCCCTAGATACCTACTATTTTGGTTTGCTCGACAAATATTGATGTTCAAGGTTCTACGAATATGAAAATTGTTGTAATAACGATAATAAATAAAAATATATAATTAATAATTATTAATTGGTACGGAAAAACAAGTAACAAGTGATACCAGTCAATATAATTAATAATTATAATTTTAATATTCAAGTAGTGCGGTAGTTAATGCTTTGTTAAATAAACGCACTTTAAATGAAAAAATAAAATAAAACATTCAAGTCTAACAAAAAACATCTGAGTTTTGTAAAAGTATCTACTACAGATTATAGTAACCATATGTCTATATCGTAGTATTATTTACATTTTTGGACGATCAAATGACAAATATTGTTATTTCTCCCGCGTTACAAGCTCGGTGTCTTAACACTTCAACCGGTTTAACAAATATATTATTTTCTAGGTTAGTTACGATTATACAATATGAGTATCATCAGAGTATATTGTAAAATGTGAATGTGACTACCTACTGAGGTATTGACTAAATAATATGTGACTACATGTCATTTTCTGCGATTGTAGCTCGAAGTTGACACTGCTCGTTGTTACTCGTTAATAATTAGTCATTAATCATTTAAATAATAACTATGATTAAATATGATTATTGATAATTATTTATAAAATTTATCTTAATATTGGTTCCAAGTTCCAAGAGTCCAAGTGTTCCAATAGTTTTGTACTTGTGTTTCAATGAAAATGTTAGTATTTTTTATATACCTATCCAATATTGCTTTTTATAAGTGTAATGTAAAGTTAATTTTTTTTTTTTTAAAGATAGACAGTGTGTAAAAATGACGAACGTTCTTCCGTATTCTTATGTTCGTTGTTGTACAGCTTTGAAGAAAAATCCAAATTGTACTAAGATTATTCATCGTTCATTTTACAAGTAGGTACTTGAATAAACTTTAAATCAAATTGTTATTTACAATATGTATTTAAATATAACTATGTACACCATTCACCAGCCCTGTAATTTTACTGGTGTTTTCTTGAATCAATCCTATTGCAGATATATAGTTATTGTAAAAATAACATTTCTACAAATTGTGTACTAACCTTAAATATATTATAAAAAATGTAACTCAATTTAATTTCTTATATTATATTTTAGAAATTTCATAAAAGATGATTGTACGTCTCTTGATCGTTTAAAAAATGTTTATAAAAATAAACTTTTACCTCTTGAAAAGCGATACTTGTACCATGAATTTCATTTACCGCCTCTAACCGATCAAGACTTTGTAGCAAAACCAATGGTACTATTTGTTGGTCAGTATTCTACTGGTAAAACATCCATGATAAGGTAAGCAACATTTTGAATTTAAATTTAAATAATTTCTTTTAAGTACTTTTAAAAAAATTATTAATATATTTATTTTTATTTGTTTACTTGTAGATATCTCATTGAAAAAGACTATCCAGGTATTCGTATAGGACCCGAGCCAACAACAGATAAATTTATGGTGGTCATGGGTGGTGATAAAGAACAGTCTATACCCGGTAATGCTCTTGTAGCTGATCCAACTAAACAATTTAGTGACTTGTCTCGGTTTGGAAATAAATTCTTAAAACAATTACATTGTGGGATAGTGAATACTCCATTATTAGATTCCATAACTTTTGTCGATACACCTGGTATATTATCAGGTGAAAAACAAAGAGCTCAACGAGATTATAATTTTAATGACACGTTAAATTGGTTTGCTGAGCGGTCCGATATGATAGTATTGACTTTTGATGCTAACAAATTGGATATATCTGATGAACTGAAAGAAGCTATTGATGTATTGAAAGCGCATGATAGCAAATTAAGAATTATTTTAAATAAAGCTGATACAATTGAGTAAGTTTTATACTATTTGTGTGAATTCTATTCTCCATTTTTTGATTAAATAATGATAATTCAAGTAATTACTCATCCATTGTCTATAGTAATATTTGAATATAATTTTTCTTTAATATTAATTATATTAGATTAGATTCTTAATTTGTGCGATTTAATAAGTATAATTGAAGTTTAATGATCTACATAATTTGGTTGATTATTATTTTTTAGTTTTATAATTTTCTTTATTATATCAAGCTTCTAAATGACAATAAAGATTAAAACTAAACTAAGAGTTATTAAGCACCCTATTTTTATATTTTTTGATATATCTTAAACTCAGCTAATTATAAATTATAGATTTCTGATTTCTAGTAACATTTTATATTATATCATTTATAAATAATACTAACTTTAATATATATTAGTAATAACTAATAATATGTATTTTTAAAAATATAAAATATTGTGAGTGTAACAGTTGCAATTATGTTACAAAAACTATTTTATTTTTTAATTTACATCATTTTTCATCTAGATATTAACTGTTAAAAAATTATATTTTTATAATTTTAAGAAAGATAAATATAACTTTTATACAATTAAATTTGTATTTTATATACCATTTATTAAAAACAAATGGTAAATTATACATTATTATTGTTTAATTATGTCATATAATTAAATGTACCAAACAATATAACTTTTTAATAATCATAAATTATATTAAAAATTTAAGTTTTTAACATATTTAAAAGATAATTATTATGAAATTAACAATACCCAACTACTTAATGTTCCATTAAAACTTATCTAATACAATTTGATTGCTTATTTGTTTTTATACATTTTTTTAACCCCATTTTAGTTTTATTGAAAAAATTATAGTTATATTTTTTATTTATTTTTTCAGTGGGAGAGCATTACTTAGAGTTCATGGTGCACTTATGTGGGCATTAGGAAAAACAATTGTTAGTCCAGAAGTCCCAAGAGTATATGTAGGATCATTTTGGGATAGACCTTATACAATATTAAATGATGTAAATCAAGAGTAAGTGATTGAACATATTATTTTAGTGTTTATATACTTTTTTATCTTTAGTATATTATGTAAACAATATATCTAAACATTAGGTAATTAAAAAAATTATGAATAATTTTGTTTAAAAAACTAAGAGTCTACTGTTATGAAATAATTATGTATGAACAGTGGTCGAGGGGGGGATATGGAAGGATGACTTTTGTATTTACATTTTTCATCCCTCTACTTATTTTGTCTAGAATAACATATTTCTCCTAAGACTTGTGTTTTAAAATGAAATAATTATTATGATTTTAAGATTGTAGTATTCTTATGCATAAACAAAATGTGAACTATAAAAAAAAAAATACTCTACAAGGTATGAAGAATGTTATTATGATATCAGGAAATCTGAATTGTAAGGCATCCCTCCACTTATCTTGAGCCATTTTGACCATTGTGTATGAAGTTAAGAGTTTGTAACTGATGATAATAAGTAATTTTGGAACTTTATTTCTGGGAATAATATTATTCCAAGAAAAAGGGAATGTTATGATAATGTTTAAAGCAAATATGAAATAATTGTTTTTAATGTTTTATACCTACTCTTAACAAATATTTTTTAGAATGTTTAATGAAGAAGAAAATGACTTATTTCAAGACATGAAATCCCTGCCACATCAAACAGTCATGTCCAAATTGAATAATATTGGAAAGAGAGCAAAAACAGCTATTGTAAAGAATTATTATTTAATATTTATATTATAAATATAATTTTATTTCAATATAAAATATTAAAAAAATGTTTTAGGTACATGCATATATAATTAGTGAACTTAAGTCACGACTACCATTTATATCAAGGTTTATGAGAAAAAGTATGTATCAAAATGAATTGATCAATAATTTGGAAGATTTATTTAATGATATCCAAGCAAAGAACAAAAATATTAGTGCTGGTGATTTTCCAGATATAAACAAAATGAAGGTTTGAAAAGATTATTTTTATAACTTTTGAAATTGAACTTAAGCTTCTGTTTTATACTTAATAGGCAGCTTTAAGAGGAAGGAATTTTTCTTCGTTCAGTTCTCTTGATAAAAAATTAATAGATCGCGCCACAAATTTAATGGATGGACTAAATATGGAGATGACAATTAATGAAGTAGATGTGCAAAGTATGCTTTTATATCATTTTCATTTTTTAAGTATAGACTAAATTTTAGTATTTTAAATTGAGCCATTTTTTTTTTTTTTTTTGCTGACAATACCATTTATCTATTGGTTGCATGCTACATTTACATTTAAATATTATAAAATTAAAAAAGTATTTCATTTTTATCAACATTAGTTATCCGAATACAATGATACAAATATAATATTCTTAAGAAATTAGAAAAATATTTTTATTTCAAAAATGATCTACTTATTTAGTTACCTAAACCAAAAAATGTTTATAAATATATTTAAATTATAAAATATTTTCATCCTTTAGGTAATATAATTTCAAGTAAAAATGATAGTTCGTGTCCTTTTAATGTTGAAACGGATGGCATTAATGAAGGCAAATATGAAAAAGGATGGATTGTTGATTATTATCGAGAACCTTATGACAATATTTTTGATAATCTTCAAAAGAACAACGGGAAAGTAGTTCGTACTGGTAAGTAATTATTTACATAAAATATAATTTTACTTTATTATTGTAATCTTTTATGTAACATTAAGATTACTTTTTACCTTTCTATTGTAATATTAAAATTTCTTCTATGCAATCTTATTATTAAAATGTTGTATTTTTTTTCCCCCTTAGCGGCAAAAGAAGAATTTCTCAAAACTAAGTTACCGAATTCTGTATTATCCAAAATATGGAAATTAGCCGATATTGATGAGGACGGGCTTTTAGATTCTGATGAATTTGCTTTAGCTATGTATTTAGTCAAAATCAAACTTGAAGGTTCTGAATTACCTGTAACTTTACCAACACATTTGATACCCCCATCAAAATGTAAAGAACCAAACCCCGAAGTTCCCAAAAAATAAAATGATTAAATATTTAATTACCATAATATAATACATCATTGTTATTATCATTTTTTTATCTTAAAAACAAACATTTACTGAAAACCTAAAATTGTAGTTTTATCAAAAATTTAATGATATATATTTAATTTTAATAGAATGGTTTCAAATGAAAAAAAAATTATGCTGAACTACCTAAAGTACATATTACCAGATTATCAGATTAAGAATACAGTCTAATTTTAATATAATATATTTATATCATGTATAATAAGCTGGATATGTTGATATTTTAATACTATATGGGTTGTGTACATTGAGTTCTAATTATATTTATTTTAAGTTTGAATTATTTTAATAAAATAATTTATTGTTTACTGTTTTTTTGCTTTCTTTTTATTTATAATATATTTTACTATGGAAATAGTACATTGTGTATTAGACCTATTATTAATAAAACAATAAATAGATAGATGATATTTAAATGCAATATCTGTTAGATTTATTATTAATATCATTAACTGTAATAGTATTTATAATATTCAAAATGTCTGTTAAAAGATATTTATTCATATATTTAAGTATATGGCGTTAACAACTATCAATTTGCAACCTAAACGACTTACAGCTAGATACTACAACTTCTATTTCTATATCCCCTGATTTTGACATTGACTAAAGAACCGGACATACGCGTGGCCCACAGTGACAGGGTTCGACAACCTGAACGACCTACTCGCTAAACAGTGGTTTTTTTTTTAATTGAAATGTCCTTAACGCCTATCAATTCCACATGAATCGACCAACGGCTAGACATTAAAACTTAAATAGGTACCAAATTTGTGATTTTCAAACTGGAACTCTGAACGACAGATGTCAAATAACCGGACTTCCTGTGACCCGTCTTCGCGCCGTAAGCGGGATGACAAACACTCGGATCGGAGGGGGGGTCTGGGGTGCAGCCCTAGCTAGACGAAGTCTAGTTATAAATAAACAATAAATGTGTGATATTCAGCGCATACATATGGGCTAAATTATGAATCAATAACTCAAGTTAATTTGCTCTTACATCAATCAAAGATTTCTTAAATTATTGTAGTTATTAATCTCTCACCATTACATCAAAACTACGATTTATGATCCAGATTTAATATTTGTTGAGTACTTTATTCTTAGTTTTATAAATATTTTTAAAACAATTTATTAAACAAGTTATTAATACTATCTACGGTAATGTGATTATATTATTATATGTTACGTATTAACTGTTTGTGTAAGTTATCTTTAATAATATAATATTTGAATTGGTCATGTTAAGAAGATTATTAATAGTGCCAGTGATACACTCAACAAGTATGAAAATAAAAGATATAGTCACCATCCTTTAATCAAATTAACTTGCAATATAACCATGAAAAGTTAATAGACTAATAGCGATTAAGTAGACTACTTTGAATTCCTAAAATTACTTTTTATTTTCTACCAGCACTAATCCTTATAGGATATTATCCTATAAAAAAATAGTGACCCAGTCCGTGTCAACCAACTATGTTGGTATGATAAGCTTATTAATAGACAATAGCTGTATAAAATCTGTCTTTACATTACAAGTGGTACTTATAGCCTTATATGCTCAATGCTCATTGTATTCAAATGTGTAAGTACTCATATTTATAGTACTTAGTATATGTAATTATGTATTATAAAAGTATAAGACAATTATTAAAGATGTATTAAAAATAAGAATCTGATAAAAAAAAACGTTGCTAAATACTAATATCTATAATATTAATATACTAATATTAAAAATTACTCCGCCAATATTACCCACTTATTCATACTTATGGGCTGATGGTTAATATTTACATTTTA
Organism: Chaitophorus viminalis; assembly: GCA_025469195.1. Classification (NCBI taxonomy): domain Eukaryota; kingdom Metazoa; phylum Arthropoda; class Insecta; order Hemiptera; family Aphididae; genus Chaitophorus; species Chaitophorus viminalis. Next base: position 141,761 of record JAIPRK010000595.1, read on the forward strand.
TGGTTTAAAAAGTGTTTCCCAACTTGGGGAACGCACCCCCCCCCCAGGGGGAACATGTCAACATTTTTGGGGAGGCACAAACGGTCACCACAAAATTATTTTTTATTATATTTTTATTTTAGAATGTAGGGAAAAAATGAAAAATTAATAACGACCGATCGTTATCGTGTACCTATCGATTAAGATGCCACTAAACAACTATTGTATGAATTACTTGTAAAGTATAAAAATTGTGATAATTTTTTTTTTTTGTAGAAAAAGACGCGAGACTTGAAAATCTTCTAAGGAAGCGTAGAATAGAAAAGATTGGAAACCACTAGTTTAAACGTTCCAAATGAAAACAATTTAATGAGATCTTAAAAACACAATTATGTACCAATTAATTACATAAAATATATAGTTGATATCAATAATCATTTTAGGAAATGCTGCATGTTGATAATATTTACTCAATAGCAAATATCGATACAATAAAATATACGGGGACAGTGACGGCGCTACATATTTTTGGCCCAAAGCATTTTTTTTTTTTTTTTTTGTGAGGGTCTTGATTGTACGATACCAATACCAAAAGATACAAGACTTTAAATAGGTATGTGTTCTTAATTTTTTTAAGTCACGAACAAAGTGACAATTAATATAAATTACTTTTGATTGGTTAAGTAACAAAAATTATAATAAAGCTTTAGTCAAAATTTGTGGAAAAGAATAATACTTTCAGTAAATATTAAAAATAGTTATAAAATAGACTAATTAGGAAAAGCTCACTCAGCGAGACTGATATATTTCACAGTTACCGAAATGTGTTTAAAACTATAATACTAATGAAAAATATAATACATTACTTTTAACTAACTCACTAACTATTTACTTTGAATGTGATTTAGTTCATTAATTGAATAAAAAGGTCATAATTAATTCCTTTTGACAGATATTCTACAGACTTTAATGTGATAGAAACCAAATTAGGTACATAGGTAGTTTAATTTGTTCGAAAATTAAATAACCATTATAATTCATTCCTTGTACATTAAAAATTATTATGTTCTAATAAATGATACAAATTACATGATACATATTATAATTTATAAGTATAAAACGTACATGATGTAGAAGTAAAATAATATTACGTATAATATCTATTCTACAAATATTATTTTAAAGAGATTGTAGTGGGTAATCTCTGCAGGATCTACTGAATAGATTTTGAAAATTCTTTTAACAATAGAAAGTCACATTATTTGTGAGTGTCGTAGGCTATATATTAAGCCGAAAAATCAAAACACTTTTTTGTGGTAGTCGAATTTGCACAATAAGTCGGAGAAAAAACGGTCCAACGAAAACGTTTCTTACAAACACTGCCTTAATAAATGAGTTCTAGAGAAAAGTTTTAGAGTTGGACAATTATTTGTATATCTAGGGTTAATACATATTGTAATATTTGAATTTCTAAAATATTTATTTATTAAAAATATAATTCTTATATAGTTATATAGATAAAAGAACAGGTCTTTTTATGTACCAATGTTATGACGACACTATTTAACTTTTTTCCAATTTTTTTACCACAAAGTTGATCCAAAATATTCCTTCCGAATATCACCACATTGCTCAATTTTTCATTTTTTTTTTTTTGTTTGAGAATGGAGAAGAGGTGTATTGTATTTAAAGGTTACGGTTTTTCGGCGAAGCATTTGATTATTTTCTTAAAAATTCTAAATGTAGTACATCCAATGGTCGAAATGGCTCAAGATAAATGGAGGGAGGGATGCCTTACAATTCAGATTTCCCAATATCATAACATTCTTCATACCAGTAGCGGTCAAATGATTTTTGTCATAGGGGGGGGAGGGGATGTAGCAGATTATTAACAAACACTATTTATAAAAATCTGTATTTTGGAAAATTTAAATTAAATAACATGAAGTATTTTGTAATAAAATATAATATACACTTTAAACAAAATAACTAAACAATATTCATACAGTTTTAAAAGTAACAATTTTATTTTTATTTATACTTTAATATTTAATTTATTATAAAATATTATAGATTTGGTCTTCAGTTTAAGTAAAGTAGCTACTAAATATTAGGTAACTGAAAATTAATAATATGTTAACATTTCTATTGGTGTAGGTACTTACCAAATTTAGATTTTGTGACCCTAGACTCTAGTCTCGCCTGTCACTTTTTGTGGCAGTTAAAAAAAAAATTCAATATTGAGCCATTCTTTCTTTTAGCACTCATAATTAATAATGTTAATATTATTTGTATAAAATATAATATAATATAATATAATTTTGTATAGCTGAATCGCTGAAAGACAAACTATAACAATATTATAACATTTATAACTTGGTCATTTAAACTTTAAAACTGTTTAATCATATTATTAAGTCAATATTCAAGATAAATTGACCAACTAATAGCCTCGCGCTGGCTACGAAATACGAATACGTATCGCCCACATCGATATCGGAATGCAAGGAGAGGAGGATGTTAATTGTTTATCGAATAATCTCGATTATCGTCGAGCTAATTCCCGGATATTTTGTATAGACAACTGAATAGTAAATATAAATAATAATAATAGCCAAATTCATAGATATGAGTCTAGGTAGTAGATAATTATTATTATTATTATACTATTCATAAAACTATACCAAAATAGATTATTGTTTATTTTATTATAGTCGTAAATCGTAAGACATAAGATCTACTGTAAAAACGTACCATTAATATTTGTTTTTAGAAAAAAATAATACCTATATTTATAATAGGTTTAATATGCATGAAATATAGATATTGAAAAAAGGTCATGGGGGGGATCTATCCCCCTCATCCCCCCCCGTTTGACCACCACTGCTTCATACCTTGTATAGTTTTTTTTTTTATAGTTCACATTTTGTTTATGCATCAGAATACTACAATCTCTTTCTATTATAAATAATCTTTAAAACTAAACAAATAAATAACATATTTTCAAATTTAGTAGCAAGAAAACTGATAACTACAAAAACTAGACAAAATAAGTAGAGGGATGTCATCCCTCCGTATCCCCCCACTTCGACCACTGAGTACATCATAAAGTTTTGAGTTAAGTTGTAAATGTCATAAATTAAGTTAAACTATACAAATTATATATGGCTATTTTTTATAACTAATAACTAATAACCAATAATATGTGAACCGTCAAAACCATTAACAAGGAATAAAAGTTGTTACAAGAGTAAATATGGAAAAAAATACACTTAGTCAATAGTCGGAATCACTGAAGCGACAGGTAAGAAATCTGGTCAGAAGGAAATTTAAGGCTAACCAGCCATGGTTACGGCCAAAACTATTCCGTGCGAAATCGGGTCATTCAAGACACTCAGGTAGTTTATAATACAGCCAATACAGGGACTATACGAGTCTAAAATTGTTGAATTGAGTTGAACAGATGAAATTATATTTTTATTTCTAATTCTAAAGCCCCGTCCAGACCAAGAAAACAGAACAAGTAACATTGTTGTTAACTAAATATTTCCACATGTCACATGTATAATAAACACCATGCGTCTACACTAAACCATAAAAAATCTGTGATACGAGATTTCGAAGTTTGTAGTTGTTGCGTTGTGTACATTGTACTTTATAGTAATAGTAGGTACCTATCTACCAATCTAAGGTAGACAGGACACAGGAATACAGAAAAATAAAACTTATCGTCAAAGATATTATTACATTATTGATGTAAACCATTGGCGATAGAAAAAATGATTTTGTTATATGATGGGATATGAGAGTTGTAGTACCTAGTGATGTACAATATTACACCTACATATAAAGTAAATTTATACATACATAGATAACATTTAAGGGACTCGGGAACGGCAAATAATTAATTATCGCACATTCGCACTGGTTGTTAAAATATCGGCCCTGTTGAGAATTACGCTGTTAACTGAGCAATTAGCAATACAAATTATCTATACGACAGAATGAATAAACTTATAATATCCATACCTATAAGAAGTTTGCGTAGAATACATTTATGTCCATAAAAAAAAATATATATATATTGTTATATTATTGGTAAGTACAAAAATACTTCAAAAGGATTTTATACAAGAGTTTTCAAAAGACAATTTAAAAATTTTTAGATGACGTCAATTGTATAAATAGGATACTTATCATGTGTTGTTGAATGTTGAGTGCAGTTAAGGTTAATGACCTTAATTACACTTGGCATTGGTTCAAAGGCATAGACACACTTAGCAATAATTTGAAATACCTAACTGAAAACAATTGAAAACTTGCATAACAATTTAACATGTGAATTAGTCGTGACAAATGACAACGGGTACATTATTATGCTTGTAGTTAAAACATCAATTGAAGAATAGATTGATATTTAGAATTACTTATATTAAATTATATTAAACTAGCTGAATTACCAGACTACATCCATGTGTAGTTTTTGTATAAGAAATTCTTAAATTCAACATACATTGTTGTGTTTCAAAGAAACAAAAATTATTTTATATAATTTAATCAAATGCTAATAGTTCAAGCAGCTGAATTATAAATAAATATAATAATAATATTATAATATATTTAGTACCTACGTGACTTCTACCTAGTATTACTTACTAAAAACCATTTTATTATACATAGGTAATTAAATAGCAATAGATATTGAAATCAATAGTTTTATTTTTTATATACAATAATTGAATAATGAAAAATAAAAGTAAAATCAATTAAATAATTATCATCAAAGAAACTATTTAAGAGGATTGCACGCCATGATTTTCTGTTTCTACGATACGCGCAACATAGAATTTTTCTACTTCCAACGTACCGATCGATCGATTAATGCGATAAGAACTTTTCAACTGATTCAAATTTGTTGTCAATTCAATAAAACTCGACACTTTTTTGATTTTGTCTCCCAAAACAAAATATAATAAATTGGAAACATACAATTCAACAAAAATAAATGTTTGAGTATATAAGGTACATTTAAAAATGTGAAAAAGTTGATAAAGAAAATAGACAGAAACAGAAAATTATGGCTGCAATCCCAAAATACAAGCCCACATAACACTATTTTATAGGTAGGTATATGACGTATACCTATTACCTACCATTAAAGGTCATACAAATAACAATTTCACCATCGCGATGTCCGAAAATTAATAATATATATCAACATCGTTCTCCATCACTATTTATTATCAATTTGTTACTATCTATATTGCCCGAGTAAACTCTAAGATTGAATCACAGAACAGTTCTGTTATACAAAAATATATTTTACGTCCATGGTTTGTAAGTCGTAGTATTGGTATCACATATCAAATATCACAAAGACTCTTGTTTTTGGGCAATTGCATATTTGTAGAATATATAGTTAAATAGGTATTTAATGAATTGATACTAACAGAAAATAGGTATAAAATTTAATTAAATGAACAGTCAACTATTTATTTTATTATTTTAAATAGCCCTAAGCTAGCATAAATTCCAGTGTCTCGTCATTAGTGAGTAACCCAATGTTAAATCTACAAATGGTATAACGAATGACAATTCTAAAAGAACTCATTATAAAAGCTAAGAACACATAACATTTTTGAATAATTTAATATTAGACAATTAGTTACAATGGTGGAGACAGTTTTTTAAGTTAATACACCAAGTAAAATTACTAGTTATGTCAAATGTTAAATATGCCAGTTAAAAACTTCCTAAAAAGTCCAACAATAAAGAAAATAATGAAAGAGACAAGCTAATTTCAATCCTATAGAACCTAATTACAAATAGGAACTATCATAACCTTCATTGTCAGCTGTAAAATGATTAAAATAACCTGTTATAGGTACATACAAAACCATATTTTAAGCTTTAAAAGTTATAAATTGTTCAAAAATAATTTAATTTAAAATTGCAAAAACTTTAGAGACAAAAACATTAGTTCATTTAACGTTTAATTTTTTTTTTTTAACAAGAATTACTCATATAATATGGAGGACAATTAAAAAATAATATAACATGTAATTAAAAATGACAGAAAAGAATAAGGATTGAAGGGATAAACATAATATTCAAACAACAAATACATATTTTTCTTTTAGCGTATAAGGTATATTTATTGTAAAGTCTAATGACCGCAAAACTTTTGTATATTAAATCCATGATATAATTAAATTTAAAATTACACAATTTTATTTATTTTTAAAGTATATTAGTAGTGTAATAATCCTGCCAAAAATTGAAACATCAATTATAATCTAATGTTAATTCAACCTTCTTTAAATTCACAGTAATATATATCTGTTCATAAAAAGTATAAGGAAGGAAAAACGTGTGCACACCCTATTGAAAATATAAATTCTATGGACTTATTTTGTATTAAAAAAAAGTACAAAATATAAATAAATAAAAAAAATTACACAAAAAAAAAAAAAAAATTGAGATATACATCAAGTTGTAGGCATTCTATTATGTACATACAATACATACACATCATTATATGTTAGACCCTGATAGACATTAAGTCCAAGTATTTATACACTTTAGCCAAAGGATCCAATTTTTATAATTTTTTTTTATTTAACTTTTTATTTATATATTATTGTACATAAGCAAAACGAAATCAACAATACTGTTCACGCAAAACAGTATGGCATACGATGACTGTGTAAATGGCTCAGCAATAGATGTTTAAGCTGACGTCTTGACAGGTTTCCTTTGAGGGAAATCTAGTGAAATCCAACAACCATATTTTTATTAACCACAAACATAATAGAAAATATTCAAATATTTAATACAATGTTTGTTATAAAAAATTGAATTAAGATATATTTTCCATTCAGGTATCAATGAAACAGATTGTTTACAAGTATATTCACAAGATTAAATCAAGGTAACTAAAAAGTTTTCTAATTATCAACAAAAACCTTATAATAAAGTTGTTGTTATTATAACTAATATTTATTATTAATACACTGAAATTAATGAATTTAGTTAAACTGATAATGTAAATGAGTAATAATATTTAAAATTTAACTGTATTAGTAAAAATAAATATTTTTATAAGCTTATTTTATAATTTATAAGAAATTTAGTATCAAAAATTAAATACAAAAATAGACTCATACCTATTAAATAGGTCCATAATAAGAAAAAACAACTAAAGTGATTAATTATTACAAGTTTATACTACATAGCAGATAGACTTTAAGATATAAGTTTTAATTATAAATTTATTAAATTATTCATGAATACGAATACCAGATAAAAACCATAAAAATTACCCACTCCCTGAAAACATATTTTTCATAATTATTTATAATATAGTACTTAAATAAAGAACTCTTTGTAGATAATAATAAAATAAATTGTATATTAAATTAAATAAATACAGGGAGTGGATAATAATAAAATTACGAAAAAAAAAAATATCAATTATACAAAAATTAATATAAATGTAAAAATAAAATTATTAATTCAAAAAGGAAATGTAATACTTTTATTTCACATTATATTAAATGAAAGAGGAATACAATATTTAAGGTTTACCTTTTCCTCCACGATTTCCATGAACACCACGTGGTGCTGGTGGTTCATAGCCTCCATACTGGTAATCTATAATTTTAAAAAACATTTACTTTTACTTCTTAATAATCTACAAAAAATAGTAACACTAACCGGCACCGGAACCAGCACCATAACTTGGATAACCATAACTGTAACTATAGTCCGGACTATATCCAGTATATTGATTGTAATAATCATATCCTAGATTAACCATTATTATAAAATTAATATTGGGATGTTTAAAACCTATGTATACTAAAACTAAAAATAAATTTACCTCCATAGCCGTAACCAGGCGCACCAGGAGCATATCCAGATTGAGATAAGAAACCTAAAATCAAATTTTTAACATAAATATTATCTCTAAAAGTTATATTGCAATAGCAATGCTTACCTCCTCTACCTCCTCGACCCCTTACATTCCCCCGCATTCCTCTCATTGGTCCTGAAGCACCAGGCATCATTCCATAAGGTTCAACTTTTAATGCGGCTTTTTTCACATCAACCTATTACACATAATATAAAAATATAAATATTAAAAAATTTTCACAAAAATAAAAATGTATTACTTGTTTGCCATTAATCACATGTTTAGGCGTTTTTAATATTTCAGTTACTGCCTGCATGCAATCAAATGTAACAAAGCAAAAACCTTTTCGTTGGTTTTTAACTTTATCATATGGCATCTCAGCATTTACCAAAGGCGCATAACGTTTGAAATAATCTTTGATATCATCATCAGTTAAATCAGGAGACAATCCTCCAACAAATAATTTAACATGTCGTGCTTTGGCTTTCTTAGGGTCAATTTTCTTGTCATTGATTACATGATTAGTGCACGCCAAGGCCTTTAAGAAATTCAAACAGAGATTGTTATAAATTTTACACAAAATATAAGTCCTATAAATATTACAACATATGTATAGATATTATAGCGAATAAGATAAACTCAAATTAAATATGATCTCATTATATCTGATTACATTTATATACTTGACTAACCAATATGTGAAAAATTAAAGTAGGTATATTACATACCTATTTGTTAAATAAATATTTAGAAATAATAGTTCATGTTATTACTAAAACAGTTTTATCATTGTTATTTATAAAGGATCTATCAATTACTGGAGTTATATAATAAAAAAAAATATAACTAATAAATATTATTATACATCTACAACATTTTAACTTTATAGACGATTAAATAATAAAAGAGCTAACTAAAAACTTTCTTAAAAGAAAATTAAATACATACATTTTCTAGACCTTCCATAGTCTTGTATACAATGAAAGCGAACCCTCTCGCTCGACCAGTGGCAGCATCTACTTTGACATTAATATTTTCAATTTCACCAAATTGACCAAAGTGTTCACTTAAATCTTCTAAAAGAGATAAATAGAATACATGACAATTATAAGATTACCAAAAAATATTTTGCTCTTACTTTCTGTTGTCTCTCCTTTGAGCCCTCCAACAAATATTTTTCTGTAACATAACAGCAAATAAAAAACATGTTAAAAATGAAATATATAAGATGACCTTCAGTTGATTTGATTGGAAAAAAGGCCAACATTATTCCTAATATAAGTCTTAAAGGCTCTATATTCGGTAGTACAAAAACATTGTGTATTTGTATCTCATTGGAATGAATGCACTTAAATCCTAACCTAATATTATCTGATAGCTAACGAGATCAGAAATACGGATTTTCATTGGGAAAAAACTGTTATAGTTTACGAGAGAGTGGATCTTTTCAACTGAAGAACGCATAAAAAGCATTTAATTTACTAACAAAAAACCGTTCTCATAACGGAATACTAGGTAGGAAGTCGCCCGCGGCCTGCATGTGTCTGAACATATTAGACACGGCAAAACACGGTGCGATCGACATTTTACTAAAAACACTCGACTGACCTGTCATCGTCTCGGACGCATTCGAATTGTCCGGAATCATTGTTTGTGTTGGCATTTTCAGCGGTACCGTTCAGGTGTTGTTGCTGTTGAGCCTCAGTGTTTTCAAATTGCTGCGAGCCGTTTGTTTGCTGGTTGTCGGCCATTCTGATCGGTGATACGTCGACTTACAAAATATTAACACTAACGCTTAAATAGTTTCTAAACGGGAAAACGATACTATATAACAATATAAAACAAAATTTAAGTAAAAATGTACGCGTCTAAAAATAGGAACGATCAACGAAAGCGAATTTAGAGGATGAGAAGACGCTACAGACATGGGACGAGATAGCGTCTCGTAAACAATAAAAATGGCCGCTGGAATATCCGCAGCAGCAGCGGCGCACACCGGCAAACCGCGATACTGGTTAGTCATCACTACGTAACTACCACGGTGACGCAGTTGACGGCATTACGTTCTCTTTGGTCATTTCATTTAGCGGCAACTATGGTTTTTAAATTTATTAACAGGACAACTACAACTTCGTTTTTGTCACACATTACGCTATTATCGAATATTTATTTTATTTTATCTTATTCCAATGCTAAGCGTTTAAAATAAAAATAATTGAGGCTTTTAGTAGTATGAACCACTATAGATTAAAAATATTATAAGCAATCCTATTGCTTATTTAGTCTTTATTAACATAACCATGTTAGGATGTAGATTTCTAGTGCGGATAACGTATGTTTTATAGTTAAAATAACCAGATATCAGCCCTCCGATCTAAAGCCCATTCGGAAATCAGTGGAAAAAAATAGCAGACACATACACCAAACAAGTCATAATTTCTTCCAAATCCCTTTAACACCACATTCACAACCCAAACCAATGGTCGTGTGATGGTCAATCAATAAATTTAAAACTACAATCAGTTCATGGCTAACCATCATATTCCCCATTCCCTAGATTCACACCTCTTCAGCTTTGTTGACACAACTCCCACGTTGGGAAACACTACCTTAACTTGACTCCGAATAGGCTACATTTGGGTGATCCACAAATACCTCATGACTGGAGCTGATCTGAATCTTTTCTCTGTGTAGTGGCACATAACCTGTACGAATCACTAATTTCAGACCAAGCAACAGAAATAATCATTAGATACATCAAACAAATTAAACTTATCATCTAAGCAATTTAATCAGATATGTAACATTATTAAGTGCTATGTTGTATATTCTTGTATAATTTTACTATTGTAATTTATTACAGCCAATAATATTAGTTGTAGCTCATAATATATTGATGTTATGTATATATACCATATCTAACAATCAGGATAATTTTCTCTTCTAATTGATCAAATAAATAGTATTTATTGGTATAAATACTAAAAATTAGAATTAAAGAAATCCATAAATAAGGCAACTCAATTTTGTCAGATATTTATAAGAACAAGACAAATACAATTTATTATCATTTTTTATTCATATAAAAAGATTTACTATAAAAATTTAATTAATGGGCATTAATTAGTCTGAGAACTAAGAAAAAAATTAGTTACCATTTACCATAACTATATAAAAAAATGTATAATTCACATTTCTTTAGAGATACATTTTAATAAAATTGAAAACTGACAATAAATACATTTTTAAACTACTATTTTTAAATAAGTTTTATACCACCTCATTATTAGTTGATTAAAATGTAATAATTATAAACACGACCATTACACTTAGCACAAACATCATGATTAACAATTAATAGGGAACTACTACAAATACATGAGTTAACACAATAATAATTGTTAATATATATATACATAATCACTGTATAATATGAATGTAACCCAGTGACAGACAAAATGCTGTTTATAATGTAGTGATCAAGGTACATTTATTACCCTTGTTTTAATTACTGGCGATGCCTTATAGGGAAATGATCATTTACTGCATTTAGAAGTACATTCTTATTCCCGAGCGAGTATAAATATATTAGGAAATTATCATGGTTAGAGCTCACCAAATATTGTTTTTGAATATTATTTTATAAATTTGTATAGTTAATTGTACAATAAATATTTAAAAGAATCAAATATTATATTAGGGAATTTAAATTATATATTTTAATGGTCTTAAATTGTAAGGTATACTTATTGGTTACTATGAGATAACTCATTTTATAAATTATACATAGGTAAAATATTGTTTTTAATTGCATAAGCCCAAAAATAGTATATTGTATATAAAATACAAAAAAAAAAAAAAAATTAAATATTCTATTCAATTTTTATATAAAAATCATAAAAATAAACCAAAACAAACGACTATAATAATTTATGCAAAAGTGCAAGTCTTTAAAAATGTCTAATTACTTTTTATTTATTGGAAAATAAAATACATTCTAACCTAAGAAGTAAAAAAAAAAAAAATGTTAAGTAAATTAATTAAAAATTTACTAAATAATGTTTGTGCTTAATTAAATATTATTTGAAAATTTGTTTGTACATTTTATTTATTATGTTATTAAACATAGACCACTAAATAGGGGAGTAAAAGGTATTCGATTATTTTCACAAGTCATTATTGTCATCAAGGAAAATGATTTGTTTATATATATAAAAAAAAAAAAAAAATGTAATCTTAGGAGTGATACACAGACACACATACAAACACACAAAATAGGGAGAAATGGTGGTAATTTTTTAATAAGGAGCGTGTCTTGCACCAGATCCTCGAGAAGCTCCTCTTGTTTTCCCAGCACCATTAAATGCAGCTGTAAAATTAAAATATAAAGTAAGTACCATGAATTTTGTTTTGATTTTTCTAAAATAATTACCACGTCCTCTTGTAGCTGAAACAGGAGCTGGTGGTGCTTCATAACCATATCCATAATCTGAAAAAATGTATTTATATTCAATGCACAACGTTCATTTTAATTGGCTATGAAAATTTTACCATATCCTGCATAGCCGTAGCTGCCATAATAATCAGCTTCATAACCAGGGTAAGCTGCTCCTCCGTAATAATCATATCCTTGGGGTGGGTACGCTGTGAACAAAACATTTTATACAGTAAATTAATACATTTAGTTACAAATTATAATTTGAACTAAAACTAAAGAACCATTTTGTACATATATGTACTTTTATAGAGAAAAAAAAATTGACTCAACTAAAGTAATGAAAATTAGTATTTTATTAGATCTTTATTAATAAACTAAATAATATTATATAATACAGTACGAGTCATGAAAATGTGAGGATGACTGTCATGCGCGTTTAAAAGCTATTTCTTGTTGGTGGTGGGTAAACGAAATATAAAATTTGTATCATATTTTTATACTTAAAAAATTGTATGTATGCACAACTAAATTCACAATAGAACACAGTACTGCTGGGCTAAGAGTCAACGAAAGACAGGAAATTTTTTAAAGGTGCAGGGTAGTTGTTTTTTTTTTTTTTTGTTAAATCTAATAGCACCTGTCACACACCAGTAGCAACGAGCTTGTGATAGATCAAATGTTGAGGCTCAAGGTTTTTAGAAAAATCAATACACGGCATGCAGCGGACATCCGCACATTTTCGTGACCTGTACTACAGATAAGTTAGTATTATTATTAGATATTATGAAATTGAAATACAATACATGAATATTCAATAGTAGTTGGTAACAATATTAATAGAATCATCAAACGCAAATATATAAAAACAATAATAGTAACATTTATGTTTAAGTTGTCATAACAATTTAAAAATACAAAAAAAAAGTAGGTAAAACTTTTTCTTTGCAACATAATAAATACTAACTAACTACATAACATTCAGTAGGGTAGATATAATAGTAACTTAGTATTATTGTTATTATTATTAATACTTCTTATTAAAAACATAAAATGTAATAATTATTTCAGAATATTATATTCTTCAATTAGATTCAGTAGCAGAACTGACTAAATAAATACTCATCACCAATATTTAGTTTTTGACATTATTTTATTTTAAAAACAAGAACTTTAATTTATTGATGGTATTAAAATAAGTATTTAACTATAATAAATAGTAATAAAACCAACACCATTAATGTATTTAAATATATAAAATAAAACATTTTATTTTTTTTTTCAAAATGTTTTACTCTTCAATTGGATTCAGTAGCAGAACTGACTAAATAAATACTCATAATTAATTTCAAGCATCTCAAATAAACGTTATAAATAAGTCTTTAATAAAAATAATAAAAAAGCGACATAAAACAATGCCATTAAAAGTTAAAACCTCAGAATATATTATTCTTCAATTAGATTCAGTAGCAGAACTGACTTAATAAATACTCATCATCAACTTCAAGCATTTAGAATAAATTTAATTAAGAAATCTTTATTAAAAACAATAATCATAATTATGATATATATTAAACTTTACTACACAACTAAGAAAATAAAATTATTAAATAGCAACATAAAACAACATCATTAAAAATAGAAAACTCAGAATACGTTCCTCTTCAATTTGATTCAGTAGCAGAACTGACTAAATAAATACTCATCAATCTCAAGTATTTTTAATAAATGTTATTAATAAAAATAATAACTTGATTTATGATATTTAAAATATAATTATCAGACCAAGAAAAACTATTTAAGAGTAATATAATACAATGTTATTACAAATTAAAATCTCAGAATATATTAGTCTTCAATTTGATTCAGTAGCAGAACTGACTAAATAAATACTCATCATCAAAATCAAGCATTTTAAATACATGTTATAAATAAGTTTAATAAAAATAATAACTCGATTTATGTTATTTAAAATATAACTATCCAAACAAGAAAAATGTTTTAATGTAATATAATACAATGTCATTAAAAGTTAAAACCTCAGAATATATTACTCTTCACTTATATTCAGTAGCAGAACTGACTAAATAAATACTCATCATCAACTTCAAGCGTTTTGAATAAATTATTAAAACTTTATTAAAAATAATAACTATAATTATGATATATATTAAACGTTACTATCCAACTAAGAAAATAAAATTATTAAATAGCAACATAAACATAAAGTAACACCATTAAAAATAGAAAACTCAGAAAACTTTCCTCTTCAATTTGATTCAGTAGCAGAACTGACTAAATAAATACTCATCATCAATTTCAAGCATTTTGAATAAATGTTATAAATAAAAATAATAACTAGATTTATGATATTTAAAATATAATTATCAAACCAAGAAAAAAATATTTAGAAGTAATATAATACAATGTTATTACAAATTAAAATCTCAGAATATATTTCTCTTCAATTTGATTCAGTAGCAGAACTGACTAAATAAATACTCATCAAAATCAAGCATTTCACATATGTATATGTTATTAATATTTCAATAGCAGAACTCAATAAATATTTTTAACACGTGTACCTAAGTACAATAGGTCAGAAGCTTTATGTTTATTATTTACAATTTAATTTTTGTAAAGATAAGCATAAGAAAAAAAATTAATCTTACCTCCATATGTCCCGTATGGTGCAGCATACGGCCCATATGCTGAAACAAAAAAGTTGAAAAAATAATTTAATTTTAGAGAATATAAAGTAATGTTTTCATTTGATTTAAAATTTTTAATTCCAATAAAAGTTTTAAGTTAAAAATACAGAAAGAAAAAACTAAAAAAAAAAAAAATAAATGAATTTAATCAAATATTTAAACCTTTTGTTTCAGCATAGCTAGTCATAGCATACATAATTAATTTTTTCCCCAATTATTAAAAACTATATTTGAGCTATACAATATGATAGTAGTTACTCGTACACAGGTGTGAAATCCTTACCAATCAACAACAATATTAACTATGAAACTGAAGCATGAACTATAACTAAAATCCTGTAAAGCTGTGTCCATATGTCGCAACAATTATTGCAACCAATGCATAAATTTAAAATTTTAGAGTAAAAAAGCATTAAAAAAAAAGCAAATATTTGTTTTTTATTTTATTTTTTGTAATCTAAACCCAGATATACATATTGAAATTTTTTTTTAAAAAAAAAGCTTGCAAGAGAAAAAAACTAACCAATGAAGTGGATGGGATAAAAGATGATCCTGTATAGTGTATTACCATTAAAACTTACCTTTCAAATCGGGAATAAAAACTTCATCTGAAAATTATCATTACTTTTTTCATTTTAATTTAACTACCATCGTATAATTCAAAAACAAAAATCTGGGGCACATACACATCAAAAATAATTTTAAATCTTAACAAGGCTTTCTTAATTTATGTATTACATACTAATAAACAAATAGCTATTAAAAGAGTTCCTTTGAAATTAAGTTAAAATATAACATAGTTGAAATCAACTGTATATATCAAATATAATATTGATTACTATCTTAGATAACTTAAATGTAACTTATTAGAATTAGCATAATACAGCAAAATAATAACTACCATGTAAGCTATTAAGGTTACATAAAACTAGAATAATATCATGGTTTAGAAAGAAATCTTAAGACTAATAGAGAAATAAAACTCTTGAAAACTAAATTAAAACTCTACAGAAAAATACGTAGGAAATACATATATATATATATATATATATATATATATCAACAAAAATGTTACACAGGTTTATTTATTCATGCATGATCATCCAATTTACCTTCCTTTTTAAGTAGAAAATCCAAACATTTTAAAAGACAAGGATTACCAAAGAATGAGTAACTAAATAAAAGTACTATATTTTAATTTACCTCCACGAGCTGCTCCTCGGCCTCTCATAGCTTTTGGATTAGTGTATGGATTTGCAGGTTTAGGTGCAGCTTTTTTCACATCGACCTTTAATAGCAAATAAATAAATAAATAACAGTAAAAATAAAAATAAATAGTTAACATACCTCTTTGCCTTTGATTGTTTGTTTGGCAGTTTTAAACAAATCTTGCACTTTATCACTGGATTCATAAGTGATAAAACAATAACCCTTACGTTGATTTTTCATCTTATCAAAGGGAACTTCCAAGTTGACAATCACCCCCCACTTCCCAAAAAATTCTTTAATTTCATCATTTGTAACATCCGATGGTAATCCACCAACAAACACTTTCTCTTGTTTGGCTTTAGCTTTTTTTGGATCAATTTTCTTGCCATTAATAACATGATCACCAGCAGCAAATGCCTTCAAACATAAGAAATGTAATATAAAAATTTGTAAGTATATTACACTTAAATCGTAAGCCATACATTATTTAATCCATCAACAGACTTGAATATAATAAAAGCAAAACCTCTTGAACGTCCAGTAGCTGGATCAGTCTTCAAACTTATGTTAGTAATTTCTCCATATTGAACAAAATGTTCTTTTAATTCCTCTGAAGACATTTTTTTAAACACATTTTAATTGTTAGATTATATTTAATTTATTAGCATTAATAATAAATCATAGATAATAAAAGCCAAATAAGTAATCTTAATATTTTTATGAATGCTTAAAATATATATGAAAATACATCAAGAGTACAATAATTAATACAACAAGATAACTCACTTTCTGTAGTCTCCCAACTCAAACCACCAACAAATAATTTCCTAGAAAAAAACGATTTATATTAGATTTCATAATATATATATATATATAGTTAATAAAATAATTCAAATTTGGATAAAATTAAGACAAGGAGTATTAGACAAAATATTAAAGATTGTGCTGTTCATAAAAATAAATAAGATTAAAACCCATACAAGATTATACATTTATTGTCCCCAATATAAGATATTATATACCATAGTAACTTTTTATTAGCAGTAATAATATTATAATAATAATAGTATAATTAAAAAAAAAAAAAAACAATTAATAATTGATATCAAAGTTATAGTATTTGAAGTTACAGATCAAAAATAAAAACATTGATCTTAACCTTAAATGATTAAATTCAATTTATTTCCCATAAAATGTCTTTAATTAACAAAATACATAAATTAGTTATATAATCAACCTACAGCAGCAGCCTAGATTAACATATTTAAAGCAATCTAAGTATATTAAAAAAAACTTTATACTTAGGAATATTAGGACAGGAATAAAAGAAAAGGATTTTTAAAAATACATCAACTTTCAAATATATTTCAATGTATAACCATGAATTGTATTTGAAAGTTCTACAAAATTATTATATTTCTCATAGCTGTATTTTTGTGGAGAAATTTAATAAAAACGATCAAACATTAATAATTTACTTTTACTTTGGAGAATTAAAACAAATAAAAAGTAAAATCAATAATAATTTACATTTAAAACTGAAAACAAAAAAAAACACAGCTAATCAAAGTTCTTACAACTAAAAGTAAAAAATCCAAATATAACTAAAATACTAAAACCTATTGATATGATAAATAAAAGTATTAACACTAATTTAAATTTGAATGTAAATACATTTAAACAGATTTATAGCAGTTTTCACATAATCTATAATCTGTTAAGAATTCAAAGACAAATTTTACAGAACACTAGAATATTGGATTTTTTACTTGATATTAATAATTTAGTACCAAACTACAAAACATATCAATTTATTTAAAAGAGACAAGTCTTGTTTATAGTCAAATAAGTTATTAGGAGAATGAGGAAGATTTACCTATATAAAAAATAATAATAATAATAAAAAAAATTAAAAAAAAAGAAAAGAATAAACGATATATGTATATATATATTTTACTTAATCATAGGCAGAGTACAAAAATTGATCAGAATTACATTAGAACAAAATTTAATTTGTAATTATTTATTTATTTTTATACTACACAAGTAGGCCATAAATTGTCGTTCAAAACAGAATCTTAGGCCAACGAATTCTGCAATGAATCATGTGTCTATTATTTAGTGATGAGAACTGTAACAAAATAAATTGCATAAATGTTTTTTTCTTGAACTTCAATGTAATATTTACTCTAAAACAGTTTTTACTGAAACTCGATGCAGTTATTTTTTTATTTTATTCATAATTAAATTTATTTATACAGTTCATTCTCCATTTATTTATTGTTTAATACTTAATGATTCCTACCATTTGGTAGGTGATGATTCTTCCTCAGTCGCCGCATTATAAATTCAGCCATTGACAAATGTATACCTGTTGTACAATCTGTCCATTATTTAAACATCCGTTCTTCAATGAATGACATGATCGTCACCTGCGCATATTTATACACCACGTTGAAAGGTAATCGATACATAGGCCTATACGGTCCTGAAGAGACGCAGATTATCATGAAAAGTAATTTACATGAACTTTTCTGCTTGTACAAATTGTGTAATAAACATTAAAATATTTTGTTTGCATCCAAAGTTAAAAGTCTTGAAGCCCATTGAGAAGAATTTGTAACCCTTGAGAAGTAGGCAAGCCAATTTGTAGATCTTCATTAAGTTAACACAATTATTTATAGGTATAAACATTATACTTTAACATTAATAATAAAAAAATCAAACAAAAAATGTACAAAGTTAACTAAGACTTAAGTTACAAGATAAATAAATGATTTATCCTAATCAATTATTTATATTTTTGGTAAGTTACAAATTAAGTTAAGACTTAAAACTGTTATAAATCAATATAAAAGGTTATGCTCTAATAAAAAAGAATACCAAACAATAATTTATTTAACAGTAGCGTCTCTTTATGACCAATACAGATATACTTACTTATTAATTATCAGTAGTTTAAGTACCTAATATAATTAATTCAGTGACACAGGTTTATACATTAATGATAAGACATTATATGCAGGTATATATGGATAATTGATACTGTTCTACAATATAATTATTATATTTGGAAATAAAATGAATACTTGGATGGATATAACATAGATCTAATATATTAGATATATTTATAATATATTACATTATATATCTAATATAAAAACATTATATTAGATATATTTATAATATATTACATACAGTAAAACAAGAAGTACCTATATAAAATGCAACATAATGTTAATAAAAATGTTTATTATGAAAGCATTTCAGTAAAAAATTCTAAGGAACAGATATTTTATCATTTGTTATGTTTTATCTCTAAAAAGATAAAATATAACAATTAAAAACAATTCTTCAAGCAGATTAGAACAATCACAAGTAGTGAAAATAAAAATATTAATTATAATGATAGTTGAAGGAAACATTTATAAATAATGCAATAAATACGAACAGTAAAAATGAGAAATGATTATAGCTTTTATATTACACTTAATGATTTAATTAATAGTTTAGTATTCAATAAAGGATAATATGTACATAATAAGTACCTTATATTTGTGAATATTTTTTTCATACCTATCATATAAGTTAAACACATAAATAAATTGGAAGTATATAAAACCAAACATATTAATTAAAATTGCTAGTTAAAAGATTAAATCTAAATCAATATTTAGATTATGAGAATAATTATGTATTATTTAAAAGATGAATGAAAGAAAATTTATAAAATTAGTAAACTCATACCTAGAAGTAAATTTAACAAAAATTATATCGGATCAAAATATAATTTACTAAGTACATTTTTGTCTTTATAAATAAACATAATTTTGAAGAAAATAAATATTAATAAAACCGGTATATTTACAATGCCTCATTACACATAAAGAGTTTGCAAATAAATGTTAAAATTCATATCTTGCAAGTTATCAGAAAGTTTAGTATATAATTAAGTTTCACTTCAGTTAATTGATATTAGGACTGCCTGAAATTAGGGATGGAAAAAAATGTCATTCTTACACATACATCATTTAGTATTAAGTATCAAACACTTAAGTTTAACTGCATAGATACCTTAAGGACAATACCAAAGAACACATCAAGGATATTCACGAGTTTTGGCCAACAACACAAATAAATTTACTATATTATTCTGTGGTCAACAAATACAATATACAATAATAAACAAGACATGAGAAATATGAGATATAAAAACAGACAATAATCAACATTTAGGCAACAACCAGGAAAAAAATAAGGGAAAAAATTTATAGGGTAACCACGGGTAATAACTGGTTAAAAAGGGTTAAGATGTTTATGATTTTGCACATTTTTTTTAACTTAAATTTAAAAGAGTATAATTTGGGTTTTTGTTTTAAAGTGCATAATAAATGGTTTTTAATATGAAATGATATGAAATAAGTTTTAACCATATACATCTGTTGGTGTATACTAGAGAGAAGTTTTTTGAGGTAAAGAAATTATTATTATTTATTTATTTATAAAAATACTATTTTTTTTACATATTTTTGTTATAATAGATTCAAATATTTAATAGCGCCAGATAGGCGCAGATCCACAATGAAAATTATAGAATCAACTATCATTATTAAATGGAACTTGTAAAAATATATTTTACATAAATATAAGTATATTTTTCTGCATTGCATTATTTAAGTCAATATTTTTCAACTTTTAAAAAGTATTAAGCCGTTTTAAATGCATAAATGCAAACTTATTTATATATTTTTTAGTGCATAAACATCCAACCCCAAGTGATGAGAAGAAAAAGGTAATGTCGCGAGGAATATCAAACGCAGAAGGCTTCAGTCGGGATATGGTTTATATTGATTACGTTAATTAATGTAGGAAAACTTTGAATGCGAACCGATTGGTTCAAAACGTTACCTGTCATCTTCCTTGACCTGTTCCTCCGGGCTGGTCTGCTCAACGCCATTGTTGTCATTGGTACCGTTAGTTTGATCTTTTGGCTGTTCTTCCGACATCTTTAGTCTGTACTGCGGTTTAGTAGTTTTTCAGTGAACGCGAAAAGTGGTGATTACCGTCGAGTGATGACAGTGAGGTGGAAGTTGACGTGAAATGCAGGAACAGTAGTGATATACAATTTGACGTTGGCGAACGACAACGACGGGCTGTAAAAATTTTTGTTAGCGTACCGGCAGCAGGACGTTTATTACGCGCAGAATGGCTTGGGAAAATGGCTGCGGTCGAAGGTCTTTCGGTGGAGCAGTGGTCGGGGGAACGCCAAACAGTAACAGTGTGGCCACCATAAAAGTAAATGTTCCATGGCTTTCGTTCAGTTCACAATCGTTCATAATTTCTCTATTACTTGCCGCCACGGTAAAACGGCATTCAGCAGCAAACACACTTACCCGTGATCTAAAATGCAAATTAGGGTGGACAACATTTTTTTTAAAAATCTTATATATAATTATGTTGTATACACCTTATCTATTATTAATTTAGTACCTAATGTCCAATATCACATGTCCAACAAAATATAACAATGTTAGATTCTAATTTATTATTATGTAATATTATATGCATAAAGTATGTACAGTAATAATCAGGAATAACAATCGGATTTCAAAATTAAATTATTTGAACATATTCAAATATTTCAAACTTTCAACGTCTATTTCAAACAATTTTTGTGAATACAATATATTTTTTGAGTTGAAACATTTTTTTATATTTGAAAAACACAAAATAACCTACACCTGTAAGCTAAGGTTGTGGTAGTGTAGTGAGTAACAGTAAACATAATTTTCTAGTATTTTAATTTGATTACTTAATATAACAAAATAATAATAAACACTGTATAATAAAAAAGAATGGATGGGCCTCGCTTTGCTGTACAGTTGGGGGTGGAGTGCACCTCGTTTATAGGATAGATCATTATTACAATAATGGATTAGTTAAATTTGAATGTAATGATAGATATCATTGTATACGAATAAAGATTCTGAACGGAGTTAATATGTTTGTTTAAAATGTGTATAAAATAATATAGTATTTTATATTCAATTTGAATTATAATGCAATTTCGTAAAAATTTAAATTTCAAACAGTCAAAAAATTTTTTCTTTTAAGTCCGGTAGAAATTTTTTCATATATTTTTGAAGATTAACTTATGGACAACCTAATGTTAAAATTTTGAAACTTAAATATGAACAGAAAAAATTTTATGAATTTTCAACTATAAAATAACTTGCAAATTATTGCGATTTTAACATATTTTATATAAATTTGAACTTTGTGGGCTTATAAAAAAAATTTGAGGAAAGTGATCTCCGATATTTTTTAGTTACAATTAGTATAACTTATAAAAAATTCTTTAATACATTTTCAAGAGTTTTCGGATACCAAAAAATGTTTATAGATATTTAAAAAAAAAAAACCTTACAAAAATCGAAAATTTAAATTGTCTATAAATAAGTCAAAATATGTCAAAATACTTTGAAAACTTAAGTATGTATAGAGAATGCCAAGGTACCCCGACAAAACATCGCCGGTAAAATATCGCGTCACCAAAATATCGCAACTAAAATATCGCGAAACCATTATGTCGTAAAAAAATAATACTGCCGTACATTATTATCGCGTCTGTATATTGCATTTGACTTAATCTTATCTAATCGTATTCACCTTTTAGCTAGCAATGCATTGAAGTATACTGGTTTTTCATTTTATAATTTCTATTTAGTAATACTTTGTACTATCACTGTGACACTGTGACTGACGCTTTTACAGTTTCACACTTTTATACGGTTTTAGTTTTACAGAGTTTTTTTTATATTTATTTTAATTTTAAATGGAATTAAATTTTTTAAAACCTGCAAAAGGCAAAAATTTATTAGTTCATAACGGATATACATTAACAAAAGAAAAAGATGGTGCTAATTCCAAGGTAAGATAAATAATATTACTGTTTACAAACATTCTATGCTCGTATCTATAATAGTGGGTGTGCAGAATAACACGGCCGCCGTAATAAGTCGTCCGTCATTTTCGAGCCATGGTGGTCCGTGTTAGAATAATCTGTGTTGCCCGTAAATTATTAATAAAGACTGGATTTATATGCATTATTTATTATTTTCAGATTATTTGGAAATGCAGTCAATATGCCAGTAAAAAATACCGTGGAAGGTGTCATACACAATCAAATAACGTTGTTTGGGTTTCTGACAATCATACTCATTTACCAGAGGCATCCAGATTGGCTGCAATCCAATTTATCACAGAAATAAAAGAAAATGCAACAACTTCTACTAGTACTTCAGCGTCGGTTTTAGCTTTAACTTCAAAAGAATTACCTCGTGAAATAATTTCTTATATTCCAAAAATTGACTCCCCAAAAAGAACAATTCAGCGAGTATGGAAGAAAGAATTTCCAACTTTACGCCCTAATTGTGTGGAAGAACTACCAATTCCTGATATATATCAAATAACAGATAAAAAAGAAAATTTTTTATATTTTGACTCTGGAAGTGAAAACATACGTGTTTTAGTATTTTGTACTCAGGATAATTTGAAAATATTAAAAAAATGTTCACAATGGTATGCGGATGGAACATTTAAATCTGCACCGCCACTTTTTAATCAGTTTTTTGTAATTCACGGAAAATTAAATGATAGATCCATATTCCCATTGATATACAGTACAATGACTCATAGAACAGAACAAGCTTACGATATTTTGTTTAATTTTCTAGCTGATGAACTTGGAGAGTTCGAACCAGAGTCTATCATGACAGATTTCGAAATAGCTTCTAGAAAATCATACAGTAAGTGTTTTCCAACTACTAAACAACGGGGTTGCTAATTTCATCTAATGAAAGCTTTTTGGAAAAAAATACAAATAATTCCAGAAGTGCAAAAGTTTTACAAGGAAACTATAATTTTCTCTTCAAAAATTCGTTATTTTGCTTCTCTGGCTTTAATACCACCATCAGATGTTTGTGATGCTTATGAAAAAATATTAAAATTAGATTTTTTTGTTAAAAATAATCAAATAATTTTTCCTTTCCTAACATACTTTGAGGAGACTTGGATTGGTACTAAAAAACGAGGGCGAAGATATCCTCCGTTATTTCCTATACCATTATGGAATGTTTATGAGGCAATACAAAGTGACTGGGATAAAACAAACAACATTTGTGAAGGATTTAACAACGGATTTGCTAATTTACTTTCTGCTCAACATCCTTCAATCTATAAATATATAAATGGTTTGAGACGTCAACGAAACCTAACGGAAATTAAAATAAGTCAAAGTATAGTAGGAAATCCAAATACGCCAAATAAAAAGAACAAGACAGTCAGTTGGGCTGAACGAGTAAAGAAAATAGTAGCAGATTATCATAATCGAGAGTTTGAAGATTATCTTCAAGGTATTTCATTGAATATATACTTCCATTAATTAATACACATATTTAATTTTTTTAATACTTATATCAATTTTATATCAATTTTATTAAATTATACATATTTTTATCATTTTTATAAATACAACTATATATTAATATAATAATATTATATGCTTGAAATATATTATTTATTTACAGTGAGATTACTGCTATATTTCATGCTGGCGGTATATATACTGGCAATATTTATTCCATGCGATATAATGGTTTCGCGATATTTTGGTCACGCGATATTTTGTCGGTGATTCGAATGCCAATATAAAGATTTGATGAAAATTTCAAGTTGTTACGGTTTTTCGTTTTTGAGTTAGAGCATTTTAAAAAAACCGATATGATTTGTCAGTCTAGAATTTTATATATTATATTATATTTTACATGTAATTTTATGTCAATATTCGCTGTTCAAACGCTTATTAATAAAAATTGTGCCTACGGATTTTGATGATTTTTGAATGACAATAATAACTACTTGTGTGGAATCTTCTATTATAAATTTTCAAGTATTTTGTTTTAGTCAATTTTTTTTTATCACCGATTATAAAAAAAAAAAAATGTAAAAATATTTTAAATGCCTATAAGTGGCTTAAAAATAAATATAATATTTTGAAAAAAATATGACATAGAGAAAATGCCTATCTTAACAACTAGTAAAAATTTCAATTTTCTGTGATTTATAATTATTAAATTATAACAAATATTTAAAATCGTTTGACCATAAATCACTATTTTATGCAATTTCATAAAAATTTAAATTTCAAACGGTCATAAATTTTTTTCCTTTTGGTCCCATAGAAATTTTTTTAAAGATTATTTGAACATTAGCTTATGGACAAACTAGTGTTAAAATTTTGAACCTAAAGTATAAACAAAAAAAATTTTATGAATTTTTATCTACAAAATAACTTGCAAATTATCGTGTATATTTTATACAAATTTGAGCTTTATGGGCTTATAAAAAAAATTTGAGTAAAACGATCTCCAATATTTTTTAGTGACGATAATTTAAGCTTATTATAAACCTTTAATTAAATTTTCGAGAGTTTTCAGCCAGCCAATTAAATTTAATAGATGTTTTAAAAAAAAAATTTTACAAAAATCGAAAATTTAAATTGTCTATAAATAAGTCAAAATATGTCAAAATACTTTGAAAACTTAACCATGTATAGAGAACACCAATATAAAGATTTGGTG